>JACXGI010010826.1:9617-26670 GCA_016801175.1 Esox masquinongy
CACACACACACACACACACACACACACACACACACACACACACACACACACACACACACACACACACACACACACACTGGAGATCCCCCTAACATTTCTCACTCTCCCTCTTCTCTTTCCTCTGCAGTAACAGCTACTACTAAGAATGTTTAGCCAGTGGACAGGAAATCTTGCAAGAAAAAAAACAGACCACAGCTTGTGTCACATGACCTATAAATAAACCCCAGGCCTTACACAATGACATATCAGTCCTGTTAGGAGGTTTCCACCCTGTGTCTGCCTCTGAACTGGCAGTCTGTGCACACCAGTAATTAATGGACTACTCATTCAATTTTCACTAATCTTACATGTCATTGTCACTGCTGTTGTTGCATATTTTACTCTTATAGTTTTGCATTCTTGGGTAAGAGCCTGTGAGTTAGGAAATGGTTTGGTCAGCCTGGTGTTTCCTATGCATGTGACTTTTCAATCTAATTGCAAACATGAGCAAAACACTTTATTTGTAACCATTTATTAATTTTCCAAGTGAATGCATACAAACTGAAAAGGCCAACATACTGGTTTTATTTCAGGTCAGAACCATTGGTAAAAGCATACCATATTCTAGCCCAGGAGTGTCAAACCGGTTCCACGGAGGGCCAAGTGTCTGCAGATTTTTGGTTTTTCTTATAAATTGGTTCCCAGTTCAGGCCTAAACAAGTGAGGGTAGAAACTAACCAATTATTGACCTAATTAATCAAGTACAAGGTGGGAGCGAAAACCAGCAGACAAACGGTCCTCCATGGAACCAGTTTGACACCTCTATTTTAGCCCCTCGATTGCAATGTCATAATAGGGAGGGATGTGGTGGTTAGGGCACTTCTGAAGTTTCTCAGAGGGCCAGACGTAAGGTGTAGAATTTAATGTAGGTAGGCTGTGACTGGTCTCACACTCCGGTACAGTAGGTGGCGGTGTATGTAGCATTAACGCAGAATGAAATTGGATGTAATCTCCCAAACCAATTCCAAAGAGGAAGAAAAAATAGAAACTGTAGATGAAGAGATAATAAACAGAGAGATGTCAGAACTTCGTTTTTGAAACACAGACGGTCATCATCATGCATGTATGGTGTTCTGTACCTTGCTGTACTAATCACAAGAAAGCACAAAAATGAGTGATATTTCGCTGTTTGCCTATTGGAGATGTACCCCGATGCCGCCAGTGGCTTGCAGCAATCACTAATGATCATTACGATGTCAACACACCAGTGGCCAAATATCGAAACATCCGCGTCTGTAGTCGGCATTTTCGGCCAGATGATTATAAGAGGGATATGCGTTCTGAATTGATGAACAGTTCAGCCCGGCTGAAGCTGAAAAGTGATGCTATACCATCGATGTTTTCTTTCACGCAAAAAAGGAAAACTTCCTGTGAACCCACTTCAGCACAACAGAAAAGATCTCGGTTTGAGGTAAGCACAACACAGCTAGTTGACAAGCTGAAAACTGAAAGCCAGCAAACGAAATCATAAGACGATATAGCACAGCTAGCTGGTATCGATGTATTAAATTCGTGGAATATAATTGCCTATTGCCAGTTTGCAAACAATACACCAGCAGCACACTACTGCAGATAACGGCTGTTAGTTAAATCAAATTCGCTGGACACCCCAGCAATCTCAGCTAATTACCATTAATTATACTGCATCAATGAAAAAGATCTGGCCCCTAAACAACTATTTGCCTTCTTGAGAAATGGCATTGTGTCCAGTCTTCCGTAATGCTTTTCACTCCAAATCATCAGAGTAGAATTTCCAGTTGGACAACAACCTTTAAATAGTGCAACATGCAATCCATTAATAGATGTATTTGCTTGCTTGCCAACCGACATGCTGAAGTCTAATCCACGAGGAGACCTATAAGAGGCTAGCCACCGGTATTCCTAGCGTATCCTAGTTTTTACTTCAAAATAAAAGACCATTTATAGTGTTCAAAATTGATTAAAATGTTTTAAACATTTTGAATAGGTAATGCTATTTGAATCGGTAATGCTAAGCAATGTAAGAATGTTGTTAAATACCTATAATATTCTTTGAGAAAAAAATGAAATTACACTATGTATTAAATTACGTAATTGAATTGACAGCATACAAATAGACACTGTGACACTGTACTGATTGTGATGATGTTGGTGCTTTTGTTTTTTTTAAAGGATCAATCAATGGAGCAGTAGTAGTGCACCTCTTTCATAGGTGCACCATCTTTAGGTTGAGCTATGTCCAATAATGGGCAAAATCTGTATTGTGTCTAATTAGTGTAAGACCTATAAAAAGATTTAGGATGCTAATATTTGTTCAAACTTTTCTCAGATGAATTCTTTGTGTTACTGAATAACTTGATACCCGCTTTCATGAGTGCACAGTAGTTAGCTTTACAGTCCAGTAAATTCAGTACTTTGTGTGCTGTAAATGCAATTATGCAGTTTAATACATTCAGATTGGAATTCGAAATGTTCAATATTTCACGTTTTTTAATCCATTTTCATTATTTTAAATGGTTGACTTTTATTTTGAATTATGAACAAGAGACGCTATCAATCCACTGTTGTAGATTTGCTAGGCTTTTTATATCTGTTTCGTTCTTTATGAAATGCCATAACCTTGTTGCACAGGTCTTTTGACAGTTCTTTTCTGCTCCCCATGGCTCAGTATCTATCCTGCTCAGTGCATCCACGTGAGAGCTAACAAACTCATTGACTATTTATACACAGACACTAATTGCAATTTAAAAAGCCACAGGTGTGGGAAATTCACCTTTAATTGCCATTTTCACTTGTGTGTGTCACCTTGTGTGTCTGTAACAAGGCCAAACATTCAGGGTTATGTAAACTTTGCTCAGGGCCATTTGGGTGATTTCTGTTATTATTATGATTTAAAAAGGAGCTAAACAACTATTGCGGCTACCTTCACACATGACAGTATATACGTTTACCGTACACCGTAACCATTTAATGAGTGATCATGGTTTGGTTTGTGGTTCCTGGCTGCAACAGCGAAATCTGCTGGAGTAATTTTTCACCGTTTTCCCGGGAAAGATCTCGGTCGTTCAAAAAGATGGTTGGCAGCCATGAGAAGTACGATGTGAACACAGATGTCAGAAAAAGGTTTTCTGAAAGTATGCAGTAGACACTAGGCAGGAGGACTACGAGGTAGATATGAGGACCCATTTCGGACTCGGACCTGCAAAACGCAAACTTACTGACACTGCTGTGCCATCGATTTTTTTCATTTCATCAGTGCCACAAACTTCTAATTAAATCCATGTTGGAAAGTCCAAGGGGGTTGAATCATTTTGAGAGCCGCGTAGTCTGGAGGCATGAATAAATTGAAGTTTCAGTTCGGCTGAACTAAATCTGTACGGTGGGTCGGGTTGCGTAGAAAAATCGTTCCTCCTGATAGGTGTTAGGTTGTGCATTGGATATAAACTCAGTCATAGGACAGCACTTTTTTTAAGAAGCCTATGTTTGCCGTTCGATGGTTTTAGTAGAGATGGGGTCGTCAGCATTGTCGTGCATATAGTTGTGCACAAATGTTTGCATACCCTTGGAGAATTGGTAATATATGTACCATTTGTAAAGAAAACATGAGTGAGCAGGCAAAACACGTCTTTTTTTCTTATGGGATTCATCTTCAACTGTAGGTTATAACAGAATGGCACAATCATAAAATAAACATGGCAACAAAGTAAAAAATGAACTGACCCCTGTTCAAAAGTCTGCATACCCTTAGTTCTTAATACTGTGTATTGCCCCCCTTAGCATCAATGACAGTGTGCAGTCCTTTGTACTAGTTGTCTGTTAGGCCCCGAATTCTTGCAGGTGGTATAGCTGCCCATTCGACTTGGCAAAATGCCTCCAGGTCATGCAAAGTCTTTGGTCATCTTGCATGACCACATGTTTGAGATCACCCCAGAGTGGGATGGTATTCTGTTCACTATCTTTCTTGGTCTACCTGACCTTGGCTTGGTATCAAAAGATCCCTGAATTTTCCACTTCTTAATAAGTGATTGAACAGTACTGACTGGCATTTGCAAGGCTTTGGATATCTTTATATATCCTTTTCCATCTTTATAAAGTTCCATTACCTTGTTATGTCGTCTTGCATGAACCGCACATTTGAGATCTCCTCAGAGTGGCACAATGATATTAAGGTCAGGAGACTGTGATGGCCACTCCAGAACCTTCAACTTTTTCTGCTGTAACCACTGGAGGGTCAACTTGGCCTTGTGCTTAGGGTCATTGTCGTGCTGGAAAGTCCAAGAGCGTCCCATGCGCAGCTTTCGTGCAGAAGAATGAAAATTGTCTGCCAGTATTTTCTGATAACATGCTGCATTCATCTTGCCATCAATTTTCACAAGATTCCCTGTGCCTTTAGAGCTCACACACCCCCAAAACATCAGTGAGCCACCACGATGCTTCACAGTGGGGATGGTATTCTGTTCACTATAGGCCTTGTTGACCCCTCTCCAAACATAGTGCTTGTGGTTGTGACCATAAAGCTCTATTTTGGTCTTGTCACTCCAAATTACAGTGTGCGAGAAGCTGTGAGGTGTTGTCGGGCATATTGTAATCAGGCTTTTTTGTGGCATTGGCGCAGTAAAGGCTTCTTTCTGGCAACTCGACCATGCAGCTCATTTTTGTTTAAGTATCGTAGTATTGTCCTCCTTGAAACATCCACACCGTCTTTTTCCAGAGCAGTTTGTATTTCTCCTGAGGTTACCTGTGGGTTTTCTTTGTATCCCGAACAATTCTTCTGGTAGTTTTGGCTGAAATCTTTCTTGGTCTACCTGACCTTGGCTTGGTATCGAGATCCCAGAATTTTCCACTTTATAAGTGATTGAACAGTACTGACTGCCATTTGCTAGGCTTTTTATGTCTGTTTCGTTCTTTATAAAATGCCATTACCTTGTTGCACAGGTCTTTTGACAGTTCTTTTCTGCTCCCCATAGCTCAGTATCTATCCTGCTCAGTGCATCCACGTGAGAACTAACAAACTCATTGACTATTTATACACAGACACTAATTGCAATTTAAAAAGCCACAGGTGTGGGAAATTCACCTTTAATTGCCATTTTCACTTGTGTGTGTCACCTTGTGTGTCTGTAACAAGGCCAAACATTCAGCGTTATGTAAACTTTTGCTCAGGGCCTTTTGGGTGATTTCTGTTATCATTATGATTTAAAAAGGAGCTAAACAACTATGTGATAATAAATGGCTTCATGATCACTCATTTTCAAAATCAATGCCAAAATTTCACAATTTCTGCCAGGGTGTGCAAACTTATGAGCACAACTGTATATTACCAATTCTCCAAGGGTATGCAAACTTTTGAGCACAGCTGTATACATGCCCGGGGTTTTCACTGGAAGGGTGGGGGAGCAACACCGTGACAGGAACAGGCGGACTCCGTAACCATTTTATGGGGAAGGGGGGACTCAGATATTGGAACAGGTCACCACAGAGATTAATAACTAAAGTAGAAAAAATATAATACTATTCAATAAAATTAAATAAGAAAATATTATAGCAGACACTCCTGATGAGTGGGTTGGCAATACATTTTTTAGGGTGGCGATTGCCACCCCTTGCCACCCTGGTGATTTAGCCAGTGACAAAGCAGTAGTGGAGCGTGGGTCAGCTGTTTTTTTTCCTCAAAGAGCTGGATTCTCAGGCCCTAAAAATCAGGGACCAAGTGCATAATCTTAGTGCTCTGACACTCCGATCTCCAGTCATATCAAAGCGATCACCAAAACAGCATTCTAGCATCTTAAAAATATAGCCAGAATCAAGGGCTTTGTGTCCCAAAAGGACCAAGAGAAGCTCATCCATACTTTTATCTCTAGTAGGGTTTACTACTGTAATGGCCTCTTAACTGGACTCCTCAAAAAGACTGTAAAACACCTGCAGCTCATTCAGAATGCTGCTACTAGAATGTTAACCAGGACCAAGAGAACAGAGCACATCACTGGTTCTTGTGATTAGAGTCCACCTTGTTATTTCAGGTGGTTAGAGTCCCCCCTGTTTTATATAAATAAACATGCTTGCTTGCTTGCTCAGCTGCTGAGGCAGTGTGCAATGAACGTGACATATTTGTTTATTCATTTTCAGTAAATTTTCAAACTTCAGTAAGTTTTCCCTTTGTCATTATGGGGTATTGTGTTTAGATTAATGGTAAAAAATATATATTTAATCATTTGTAAGTTAAGTTTATAGCACAACATAATGTGGAGAAAGTGAAGGAGTCTGAACATTCCGAAGGCCGCTGTATGTCACCAGTTTGCATTATGTTTAGTCTGCCGTTGTTTAGTCTGCCGTTGTTTAGTCTGCCATTGTTTGGATGGGCTTGAGGAGGAGAGGGTTTTAATGCAGGTTTTAATTTGAAAACAGAAGCCGGTGCAGGTTCTGTAGACCAATAGAAATTAGGCATGTTTGTCTCCTTTGTATGCCCCCAAAATTATTTAGTGTTAACAGATGTTGTGGAAAAATGATTCCACTGTTACTGGAAATAGGTTTTAGATATTTTCGGATATTAAACGTAAAATTTGTTTCCCCTTTAATTAATGTTCATTGGAAAACCTTTGCTCATTTTCTCACTTTAGATGTGTAAAGACGTCCTCACCAAGTTCAGTGATAACAGCAAGTCTAACTCTGTGGAGGTATGTCCAGGAATAGTGCAGCGCCTCTCAGTTTCCACTGCTGCATGATGTCACATCCTCTTGTTAGGCCTCACTGCTGCATGATGTCACATCCTCTTGTTAGGTGTCACTGCTGCATGATGTCACATCCTCTTGTTAGGCCTCACTGCTGCATGATGTCACATCCTTTGCTCCTGCCAGGTCCTCTTGTTGGTCCTCACCGCTTCATGATGTCATATCCTGTTGTCTGGTCAACTGCTGCAGGATGGAGAATGACATGCTTTGCTAGCCTCATGAATATTCATATCTCCAATTTACACCATTCCAATATAAAGTGCTTGTTCTTAAAGCACTTCTTTGGTAAGTACAACATCGACGCTCATGTCCTTTGCCCCGTGAAGTACAGTTTTGCTTGTGAATGTATCGAAATTACGTGAATGCAATTATATTAAGTGGTATTCCTGTCAATGTGGCATCAGTCTGTGTTGCCCAGCATGTTCCATCATGCAGGCTGTGCTGCCTCTACAGAACCACGGCGATCACATGCTGTGTGGCGACGCCACCGCCGAGACGGCTGTCTGTCTGAGTGGCGAGTCTGAGGATGTCGGTGACCCCGTGGAGAAGAGAGATGACGAAGGGGAGGACGAAACGGCGGAGGATGAAGACGACGAGAAAGCAGGGCACCAGAGTTTGGACGAGTGGGCGCCGTCCGAGGAGGAAGAGGAACGCCTTCCGGAGGACGTTTCCACGGACTCTGATTATTCTAACGACGGCCTGAGCGACCGGCGCGGTGGCGAACTGCGCGCCCTCTGCATGGACTGTGCCATATTCAGCACCTGTACCGAGGGGAAACCTCACGTGTGCGAGCGCAAGGCCAGGCCGTACTGCTGCATCGACTGCGGCTGGCGCTACAAGACCGCGCCGGCTATAGAAAGACACTGGCATGTCCACCAGAGGGACCCCGTCTACCCCTGTAAGTACCGGACCAGGTCAGACAAACTGACACACAAGGAGGGTCACCCCGACGACAGGAGCCCCTATCACTGCCCCGACTGCGCCGAGAGGTTCGGCGATGTCAGCGAACGGAACAGGCACTTTCGAAGCCACCGGGGGCCACGGTACATCTGTCACGACTGTAGCACCGAGTGGCCGGACTGCTACGCACTGGAGAGGCACCAGCGGGTCCACACCAGGCAGAAGCCCTACGAGTGCAAGGAGTGCCGGATGTCCTTCACCCAGAAGAACAACCTCAAATCCCACACGCGCATCCAGACAGGGGAGAGGCCCTTCAGGTGCCGGTAGTGTGACCAGTGCTTTAATCACAACGTCAGTCTGAAGAACAACGTCCGACGCCATCATGGCACCAGCACCCAGGAGCAGGGTGGAGGCAGGACGCAACCGGACACGGACAAGAGGAAGATCTCTGGCCCCGATGATCAAAGGAAGGGTCTGGAGACTTGGGACTTGGGACCGAGCAGGGGGAATGAGAAGGGAGGAACCTGTAGCCGCCAAAAAGAACTGGGAAAGGGTCAAGATCGAAATTCAGCGGAGGAGGGCACAGAGGGGGAGAGTAAACTGCTAAAATCCAGAAAAGCAAGCAGAGGGAGAAGGATGTGAGGTGCAGCGACAGGGACTCTGACTTCAATGTGGAAGACGGATAAGAGCATGATTTGTGCCGTTAATTGCTTCTTCCATTTTGATGTAGGGACCTACAACTTCATTAGTAGATTTATTTTCCTGATGATCCAGAGTCCAATCTAAATTATTGAAGAATATTATGAATTAATGAATGGTCCTTATAAGCTTGTTTTAATTTATTGTTTTGTAAACAATGTAAATTTAAACCATATATTAGTTTTTTGTTATCGGTATACAGTATACTGAAAATACTGAAAACCGTGAAGTACTGTAGAAAGCACAACACTTGTGGTTGGATTAAATTATTTTTAATAAAATGGCAAAATATAGTGTGACCTGGAGTGTGCCATTTAAGGAGTTGGTCTGGTGGTGCCTTCTGATGTCATCTGTCACTCCACTCCCCCTTGATTTATGGTTTCATTGGTCACTCACCTTGATCAAGGATCAGTCCCACACACGTGTTAGAGGACACCTGAGGGCTGTTCCAGAAAGCTGGATTAAAAACCTCAAGGAGGGCCGGTCCTAGGCATAAGCAACATAAACGGTGGCTTAGAACCCCCGACCACTGGTGAAGCCCAGACTGTTAGGTGAGTAGGGGCCCCAAAAAAGTGTTGCTTATGCCCTCCAAAAGGCTTGAGTCGCCACTGACCTCAAGCTTAGTCAAACCAGAAGTTGAGCAAGCTAGTTTTCAACTCCAAAAAGATAGCATATAGCCTGATCAGAAACCATAGAAACTAATTATCTTGAACCCAACCTACTAGGTAAAAGGTATCTTATCCAGTCCAAGTGAATGAAACACTTGTGAATGCAAACTTACTCAACCTGTACATGTCCAATGTAACCCATATAAACTGTGCTTTTCGTGACAACACCTATAGTTTTAATCCCAAGGGAACAAAACAATCCTGGAAGCAGATAAAAACGAAATATATGAACACTATGTTTAGAGAAAGGATTGTTCAAACCTATTAAAATATTGTCCTGCTTTGACACCAAGATGTTGGTCGCGTTTGCTGTCATCATCATGATAAACTTTTTAAATATTGCGTGCAAGCGGTCGAAACAACATATCTGTGCTTTACTTAACCTAATGATTTAAACGAGAATCATCCATTCTAGAATCAAAAACACAGCTATTCCGTCATCTGGTAAAGAGAAGCCGGATATGTTCAGGGAATCTTGAATTTATTCCACATTGTTTTGGAATATCCCTCTACTTGAGATAGGAGCTTTGTGAATTAACTCAACTGAAAAGAAGAGTAGAACCAGAAAGCTCCACTGCCTTTGCAACGTCCGTAACGTAACAGTTGGATTACAGTTAGGGTTGCCAACTTCAATGTGGAAAAATAAGGGACACCTTGCCAGTGGCCCCAAGCCCGGGGGACACAAATGAAGCGGGGGTCTGGGGGTCCTCCCCAATGAGAGTATCAGATGCTTCATTTCCTGCATTCTGGTGAATTTTTATGCACCAATTTGTTCTATTATGCATCATTTTCAAAGTCCTCTGCTACTGTGAACATGAATGTAATGGAAATAGAGTAAATAAGAGTTAGGAACAGTTGCATCAATTATATTAAGGATTAAAACATCAAATCATCGACATGGGCAAGATGTTTGGTCTTTCAAAATAAACTATTTGGTATATTTGGAAGAAGCAAGAACTCACCCTCCAGGAAGGATGGGGTAGCCTAGTTTTGTCTGTTGCTGCTCCCATGCTCTGGAATAGTCTCCCATCCCACATTAAGTCCCATTCCACCATTGAAATTTTAAATCAAATTTAAAGACCCACCTTTTTTCTCCTGCTTTTAGTTCAGTCTGAGGTTGTCCCTTGGTTTTTGTGAAGTCCACTCTTTACTTATTTTTAACATCCTCTTACGATGTTTTAATCTGTTGTTGGTTTTATTCAATTTCTCTTAACTTCTTATTGTATTACTTTGATTTGATTTTACATAATTTTAGTTGTCTTAAGTGTTTTCCATTTTAGTCTTGCCCTCTATGTATCATATGTACTATTGTATTATATTATGTATTGTTGCCTTTTATGTATTATTCTTTTAATCATGTACACAGACCCGGTGGCATGAGGGCATTGCCCCCCAGTAAGAATTCTTTGCCCCCAAAAAATAGTTTGGGTAAGATGCTTCCCAATACTGTACTTCACTAATTACTTTTGGGAATGTAGGCTAGCTCTCTTGCCTTCATCCGCAAATGCGATCAAAGATGTGCTTTAAGTGATGTGATCACTAAGCTACAAAGAATGTGTAACTACTGCAGTTACTAAAGCTTGCAAATTTGATTGACAGCTGTGTATTTTGCTAGTATATAGCCTCAGCAAGCCAGGCATGCAAAGATTAGCCATGCATGCAAAGATTAACTATTCTATGTTGATAAGTAGGACAAATGTGCCCGTCCATGGAAATCAAAAGCCTGTCCAAAATGTTTGTTCTAGCGCCTGCGCGTATACCTGTTTTGAGGCGGATGTTAATCCATCTGCCTCGACTGTAAAGCACTTTGGGTCAACTCCTGTTGTTTTTAAAAGTGCTATATAAATAACAGTGACTTGACTTTCCACCAAGTGGGATATTGGTTAAATTTCTCTCACATATACACACACAGCTTGTGCGTGCGGCGGGTCGTATCTTCTGCTTACAGAACTGTCAACTCATCTGGGAGAACCGCACTGTTGATGTTACTGTGCGTCTTAGTCTCCGTAACCAGGGCAACGATGACGTTGAGTGACAGACAACTCGCCTGTCATTCTGATTTAATACTTCTCTTGCTGTTTTATGAAACTCTTTTGGTTTTATTATTTCTCGTGTCAATCCAAGCTTATGAAAACGTAAAGTAGGGTGTGCACGAAAAATACGGGACAAATCGCGTCCCGTATTGATTCTGTAAGGGACAGTGCATTTTATTTTTCAATACGGGACGATCCCGTATTATACGGGACGGGTGACAACACTAAATACAGTGGTGGATATTTTCTTGCAGAATTTCTTCACTTTAATTTTTTAAACAGTATACATTATCAGGTTTGTATTCATTCAGGCCCCCAAGTGGCGCTGTGGTCAAATCAACTGACATGCTGTACGGCTTTGACAATCGCAGCCAGGATTAATTACCAGGCCCAGCGCTCTTGAATGACTTCTATAAACCCTGTCTACACTGTGTAAATAAAAGGTAAAACCAATCACAAAATACTGTATCTACCAGTTTATTAATTTAAGATGCAAACATCAAGCTACATAAATATGACATTTTATGTCAGAGCAATTGATTAAAGCGCACAGAATGTGAACACTGCTCTTACTCGAAAAAGTGAACACTGATATAATCTTATGCCCATAAATTCAAACTCCCCTAATGCTATGCAATGTTGTAATATATCAGAGAACATTTTGCACTTATAATGCATCAAATAGAAACAAATATAACAAAGAGACTTATAAATTCAATTACAAACACATTTGAAAACAGACAGCTTACTTCATTGTCAAACAATGCATAGTGTTTAGCTAGATGGCAAGAGATTTAGCCTCTATCTACTTTTGAAATGGACACATTTTTGGTATACGATGAAAAATATGTTTATTAGCCTACATTAGTTCGACAGACACATTGGAAGCCCTTTAATTTGGGAGAATAAGATTGTGTTATAATTATAGACATTAAATGAATATATTTGTCTGAAGAATAATAGGAATTATTCAAAATAGTTCTTTAAAGATTGAAAAGTCCCGGAAACAAGATCTACTAACAATAATGGTCAAAGCCATACTGAGAGGAGATCAAAGGCTTTTTGTGTTCTTGTGAAATATTGCACAGAATAACAACAAAATTGTTACCCATCGATTTTCATCTTTACTTCCAGTTGATTATATTTCCAAAGTAATTAATTGAAATTGGAAATACGAAGACATCATTCGGAAGGGGTCTCCCATGCAGGTGACACATCAGCCCGAGTTTACATTACGTGAGAGAAAATTATACAGATTTATCTTGGTTCGCATAATCACTTCCATAGAGTTTTAATTCATACTTTTCAAAGCGTACTGTACCACGCAGGATTGTCGCCGTCAATCGCGGGAAAAAATAGAGCAATATGCGTGCGCACGTCACAGAAACTTGATAACAGTTCCAAATTGCCTTCACACTTGCAAACCCTAGGGGGCGCTTGTTCGAACCGTGGCGCAAGCTACCTCGGCAGGTGGCGTCTCGAGCTATCTATCTGCAAGTTTACAAAACGAAGCACAAATAATTTAGTCATCAGAGACGTTTGAAAATTACCTAATTGGCTGATTAGAAAAAAAGTCATACATTTCCATTTAAAGAAATGCATTGTCTATCAGAAAAAAAATAATTGTTCCTGCTTTAGAAGTTCATGGTTCAGAAAGTCAATAAAGCATGTCCCGTTTGCTGAAAACAAGTTCCAATTTCTAAGAAACCGCAAAAATTCATTTTAAATTTGAACTTAAATTTCCTCAGAACTCTGACTTGGCGCTGATAGAGCTTTCATGGGTTCCCTTCAGCTCCACTCCACTGGTGGCTCCAGATCCCCCAGCCTTGTCCCGACAAAACAGCCTCTTCACTGTGCCCCGGAACTTCTCCGCTCCAAACAGGTAGACCAGAGGGTCTAGGGCACCGTTAAGACAGGTGAAGGAGGAGGTGAGACGGTTGGCGAGGGAGAGACCCCGTCTGGTCTGGCAGGAGATATCGGGGTGAGCGTACCCCAGGATGAAGGTGGCTCTGGAAGCGTGGTATGGCAAGAAGCACACCACATAGATCAGCATGACCAGCCCAATGGTCCGCAGGGCGCGCAGTTTGAGCTGCGGCTCCAGCCGGGAGCCCCTCCTCAGGCTGTGGATGATGAGCAGGTAGCAGGACAGAGTGGAGAGGAACGGCGGGGTGAAGGCGACGGCTAGAGAGATGAGGGCCTTCCGAGAGGCCTTTTCCCGGTACAGCTGCAGGCACACCGTCATCCCCTCCACCTCCGCAGTCTGCTGAGTGACCAGCAGGGGCGCCATGGAGATGACAACCAATGCCCACAGCAGGAAGCTGATGATGTGGGCGGGGCGGGTGCGGCGTACTTTCAACGACCTGACAGCGTGTACCACGGCAAGGTAGCGGTCCCCCGCGACGCATGCCAGGAAGTACAGACTGGCGTACATGTTGACATAGAACAGGAACCCGGCCAGGCGGCATGGAACCTCGCCAAACGGCCAGTGCCCCCCAGTTAGGTGGTAGGTGGCCCGGAGTGGCAGAATGATGACGTAGGACAGGTCGGCCACGGCCAGGTGAAGCAGGAAGACGTTGGCCGGGGAGGACGTGCCACGCTGCCGGGAGAATACCCACAGGGCTAGGGCGTTGCCTAGGTTTTCAGAGAGAGAGTGGTCTTCATCTTTACAATCATGATGGCAACACCTTTTCCCAAAATATAGACAGTCTTTAGGAGGTATAAACTACCGGGGCTCTTAGGAGATTTTAACTACCGTATGTCTAAATCATAGCACGTCTAAATTACAGTAGGTCTAAACTACAGTAGTTCCAAATTACAGTTAAATTACATAATGTGTTAAGATGACGTTAGATTATATTACATTCCATGTTCTGATAACATTACATTGAATGACATACTGTATTAAGATAACATAACATTAAATGACATGCTGTATTAAGACAACATAATATTAAATTACATACTGTATTAAGATAACATTGAATGGCATACTGTATTAAGATAACATAACATTACATGACATGCTGTATTAAGATAACATTAAATGACATGCTGTATTAAGATAACATTTAATGACATGCTGTATTATAATAACATAACATTAAATGACATGCTGTATTATGATCATATAACATTAAATGACATGCTGTATTATCATAACATAACATTAAATTACATGCTGTATTATAATAACATTAAATGACATGCTGTATTATGATAACATTAAATGACATGCTGTATTATAATAACATTAAATGACATGCTGTATTATCATAACATTACCGTTGAGCGCCAGCAGGAAGACCAGTATGTAGTAACCTCCGAACACCATGTTCTCCACTGTGTTGTCCACAGGAGCACAGCTGCTTGCTGACGACAAGTTAAACAGGAGAGGCGTCATGGACTGGATGTCTGTGGTGGTAGTGGACTCCATCTTCATCTCTGGAGACAGAAAGAGAGAGAGAGAGGAAAGTGCGAGAAAGAGAAAGATGAGGAGAGCAAATAGGAAGAGATAAAGAGAGAGAAAGAGGGGCACTGGAGAGAGATTGAGGAGATGCGGAGAAGTAGATAGGACAGACATGTTAGAGAATACACTTAAATAGTGATTTGAGAAGAAACTGTTGAGATTCAATACATAGTTTAACAAGGAAGGGCTAATTTATTTACATTTAATTCCATTGACAAAATCATATCAATCTAATATAAACAGCTAATAAAGGTAATACATTTCCTCAGAATATGACCATATTCCATGTAACAACAGTAAAGAGGAGAGTTACAAAAGATCTCAGGAACAAGTTGCCACAGCAGATCACTGGCACGTTAGAGGCAATCTGTCAAACCGCAGTTCATAGTATTATAATTCATAGCAAGGGAGGAAGAAAGAGAGGAGAGAGACAGAAAGAGATGGACCGCGATTAAGAGATGGACAGAGAGAAAGTGAGGAAAGAAGGAGGGAAAGAGAGGGTGTGTTCTTGGCAGAGAGGCAAACTTTGGTAGGTTAAAGGAGACATTAGAGTCCCGGGGAAATATACAGATGCCCCCCAGGGTATAACTGTCTCCTTTGACCTCCCAGCCTCACCCAGCCACACACAGCCTCACCCTTCCTGTCAGAGGCTGGACTGTATCAGTGCTGAAGCCACACATTGTTGTCAAATGACTGCCAGAAATAATTTTGCATACTTGATATTTGCTTATGAGTGCCTGGCATAGAGACCAACAAAATATATATTTCCACACTATATGGTCGGCATAAGAGTCCTAAATTGTGAACATTGACATTACCCTTTTGTGCAATAGCTGTAAGAACTGTTAAAAAACAGAGATTTCAGCCTGTCTGGGTGGGATTGTACTTTGGCTAGCTTTGTGATGTTACAATGCTGACTATTAAAATAGAGCAAAGGCTCTGTATCTGGGTAATGGGGTCAGATCTAGACCACCTCATCAGCCAATCAGTGCGTGTATGCAAATAGGACCATTAAAAATATATTTTGGATTTATGTTCAACGAATAATAAAACACATAATAGACGAAGAGATTATTTTAAAAATATGTGTAAAAGGACTGTTTTGTGACTTCAGTGGACCAATGGTCTGTAGTCCGCAAACCCTACCCACTTGGCAAGATTTAAAATAGTGTTTTTCTGAGTCACACCCTGCTATCCCTCAGCACGTCCTGGTCCGGCCCAGCTTTCTGATGGCATTTTATAATAGATTACCTGGTGGATCTTCCCCCTCAAATAGAATGGCTGAACTGAGCACCAGGTGGTGTAGAAGTTGTGTTGCTGTGGCCTTAAGCACAGCCGTCCATCCAATAACAGCTCTTCTATAAGCGTTCTGGTCCCAACAGATGTAACTGTTGATTGGCTTGAGAGGAGGTTAAGGACTTTTCTGAGTGGTTTCATGTAAGCCTCCTTCAAACTAGCACGTTTAAATCTCTTCACCCTTTTTTGCAATCAGTCCACTGGGTTTTGTTATCTCCAACACAGAAATGCCCTGCACATTTCTATAACCTCCTACACCTTTCCAATGGCACACCTTTGGTGTCCAGTGATGCTCGACGGCCAAAATAGACATCAAGACCAGGGCAGCTGTGAGCCGTTAGCCAAACAATAAGGCCAAACATAAATATTACCAGAGGTTCCAAGAAAAACACTACAGAGGTGCTTCTTATTATCCCACAGATGTCAGGGAGTGTTTCAGTGGGAGAAATAACACAGCAGAAGAACCAAACGATGAAAGACTTATTCCAAGTAGTGTAGCTGTGGATCTGGGCTTGTCCTGGAGACATTCCACACTCCCTTTGTCCAATTTATACTTTAAAAGCTCTTGAAGGCCAGCGGGCACACCTCCCAAATGTCACCTAGTTAGTGCACTGCTTTTAAACAACGGGCCCTGATCACGTGCAGGGCACTATTTAGGGGACAGGGTGTGATTTGGGAACCTCATAAGGACTCAGACAGATGTGGCAGAATGGCCCTGGTCCATGTGCGTTCTTCATTTGCAGTGTGGAACAGTGTTAATGAAGTGCTGGGATTTGGAGAGAACAGCATTTCTCATGTAGCCTTCCGCCTCTTCAGCTTGAAGGAGCTTCTCATCTGAGACGGGCCAAATCGCCCTGGGTTCACTACATAGTGTCCTGCTTTTGGCCAGGGTCCTAATCCCAAATATCGACCCGTTCCCCTAACATGGAGGATTTAAAAATACACATTTATTTTTAATTTCTGTTTTCATTTATTTCCATAGTGTGTTGTGACTTTGTTTACTTTACTTGGCCTTAATTGCCAAAAATAACACAAAGCCAGCTCGGTTCAGAAGTGCACGATGAAGAGAATAGGGCGCCATTTTGGACAGGCTCCAGTTTTAGAAAAGGAAGGGCAGCTGTCCTACTGGCAGTCAACAGACACAGACCTGGAGTAGCACCACGCTCCAGTAACAGTTACCGTGTGTGTGTGTGTGTGTGTGTGTGTGTGTGTGTGTGTGTGTGTGTGTGTGTGTGTGTGTGTGTG
>JACXGI010010827.1:0-26571 GCA_016801175.1 Esox masquinongy
GCAATCAATCAATCAGATTCCAAACTCTCCACCATGGCCAAGACCAAAGAGCTGTCCAAGGATGTCAGGGACAAGATTGTAGACCTATACAAGGCTGGAATGGGCTACAAGACCATCGCCAAGCAGCTTGGTGAGAAAGTGACAACAGTTTGTGCGATTATTCGCACATGGAAGAAACACAAAAGAACTGTCAATCTCCAATGGTCTGGGGCTCCATGCAAGATCTCACCTCGTGGAGTTGCAATGATCATGAGAACGGTGAGGAATCAGCCCAGAACTACACGGGAGGATCTTGTCTATGATCTCTAGGCAGCTGGGACCATAGTCACCAAGAAAACAATTGGTAACACACTACACCGTGAAGGACTGAAATCCTGCAGCGCCCGCAAGGTCCCCCTGCTCAAGAAAGCACATGTATGGGCCCGTCTGAAGTTTGCCAATGTACATCTGAATGATTTAGAGGAGAACTGGGTGAAAGTGTTGAGGTCAGATGACCAAAATCGAGCTCTTTGGCATCAACTCAACTCGCTGTGTTTGGAGGAGGAGGAATGCTGCCTATGACCCCAAGAACACCATTCCCACCGTCAAACATGGAGGTGGAAACATTATGCTTTGGGGGTGTTTTTCTACTAAGGGGACAGGACAACTTCACCGCATCAAAGGGACGATGGACGGGGCCATGTATCGTCAAATCTTGGGTGAGAACCTCCTTCCGTGGATGGGTATTCCAGCATGACAATGACCCAAAACACACGGCCAAGGCAACAAAGGAGTCGCTCAAGAAGAAGCACATTAAGGTCCTGGAGTGGCCTAGCCAGTCTCCAGACCCTAATCCCATAGAAAATCTGTGGAGGGAGCTGAAGGTTCCAGTTGCCAAACGTCAGCCTCGAAACCTTAATGACTTGGAGAAGATCTGCAAAGAGGAGTGGGACAAAATCCCTCCTGAGATGTGTGCAAACCTGGTGGCCAACTACAAGAAACATCTGACCTCTGTGATTGCCAACAAGGGTTTTGCCACCAAGTACTAAGTCATGTTTTGCAGAGGGGTAGAATACTTATTTCACTCATTAAAATGCAAATCAATTTATAACATTTTTGACATGCATTTTTCTGGATTTTTTTGTTGTTATTCTGTCTCTCACTGTTCAAATAAACCTACCATTAAAATAATAGACTGATCATTTCTTTATCAGTGGGCAAATGTACAAAATCAGCAGGGGATCAAATATTTTTTTCCCTCACTGTATATACTCATTAAATTCCTATACAGAATTCATATACCTGAACCATCCCCTGGGGTGGATAACAGCACTGAGCATTATCTTGTTGAAACGTCCATCCACGGCCAAGTCTCAATCTCAAAGGCAGAGCTAACCAGGTCTTGGGCTTATATATCCTGTAATTTAGTGGAATTCATTATGCCATTAGTCTTAACAAGAGCCCCAGGACCACTACCAGCAAAACAACCCCAAAGCATCAATGATCCGCCACCATATTTTACTGCCGGTGTGAGGTGCTTTTCTTTGTATGCAGTCCTCTTTTGTTGCAAAATATGCAGATGATGTGCATGGATAAAAAGTTACATTTTTGTCTCACTTAACCACAACACGATTACAAATTGTAAAATAGAGCTTGGCAAAGTTCAGACGCTGCAATTTGTGTGTTGGGCTCAGTAAGGGCTTTTTTGTGCAACCCTTCCAAAGAAATTGTTGACTTGGGAATGGAATCAATACATTTCATGGAGACTGTGAACAAAAAGAATCGAATTTCATAACAGATTCATCTTTGGTTGGTTTTATTTAAAATGTTATTGTGGGGAGCTGATACTTTTGAAACCTGTTTTATCAGGAAAAGTCCTACAACTCAATAATAATAAAAAAAGATTGTGCTGAAAAAAGTATACATCCCCTTTATGTTTGAGCCCAAAATATTACTCATTGTTTGTGTTATTTATTTTTTGCATTCACTTTTGTGCTATTTCATGAAGGGTGCCAATACTTGAGTTGACTGTTTGTACATTGTGTGAAACCTAAAGGGGATTGCCTGGTGATTGCATTCTGCAGCAATCTGGACAGTATTCGCATACAGTGGGTATAGAAAGTCATCACCCCTTTCAAGAATGTTCACCTTTTGTTGTCTTACAGCCTGAAATGAAAACACATAAAAATACATTTTTTGTCTTTATTCACACACAGTAACCCACAGTACCCACTCAAAAAAAACAAATACTCTGAAAATGATTTTAATTTCTAACTGTAAAATACCCTCCTTGGATAAGTGAACACCCCCTTGAGGGCTTACTTGGTGGAACCACATTTTGCTTATATTACAGCCATGAGTCTGTTTGAATACATCTCTAACTTTTGACATCTAGACTGCAATATTTGCCCATTCATGGATTGTACTCTTCAAGGAGTAGGCTTGAACAGCCAGTAGCCTGTAGCCATTTGATTTTGGCAATTACCATGACTTTATAAGACAAAAGACAAGCATTTAAATGATATTGCAATGCCATAATGGTGATCTACCACAATCTAGCCAAGTGTCATGAAATAGATTCATTGGGGGACAACATAAACGAAGCAGTCAACATGGGCATGCACTTCATCCTACAACACCTTGATAATGCAGAACCAAATTTAATTGCTTAACAGCATTTTGAATAAAAATATTAACACAATAACAAAGTACAACAAACAAGCTACTGATTTGCCAGATTCAATACCCGGTCTACTACTTGCCACTCTGCATCTCTAACCACAATGCTATGTAACCTGTACTTGACTTGGGCTGGAAACAGTCCGGAACGGCATTCCAGTGCTTCTAATTTCAGGCAAACAGCGTTCCGGTTTCTTTTTTAGGCAAAAGATCAAGCCTCATTGGAACAAGCCTTATACATTACACCTTTCCTAACCTAAAACATGATATCGTATCGACATCTACATATTTGTTGGAGGAGAAGAACCATCAGCTTGCTTTTTGTAGTAAGTTTTTTTCTGGCCAACAGTCCTACCTACCTCAAGGAAGTTATTTTTTTTACTATCCAAGTAAATGACTTTAGTTCGACTTTCAAGTGCCTAAGACTTTTGCATAGTACTGTACATACAGATGAATCCTTTTGACATATGTATTATATAATGATAGTGTAATCCCTAAGTATAAAAAATATGTGCACTACAGGTAAATAATTAAGCCAAGATAGTTCATAATCAAGTGCTGATTGGTCAATAGGCTTATTCAACAAGTTAAATTGTGTTATTTACATGTTAATTTTGAGGCAGAACTGCATATTTTGTCTCTTCATATCAAAGGACCACATTTGTGGAGAATATCCTCCATCCTCCTAATTGGTCGTACAGAATGCTTTAGGATTTTGTAGTAAAAACAGCAACTTCGATCTCAAAACAGTTTAGGGGTGGTTGACAATATTAAATATTTTACAACACATTTCCGTGCCAGACAACTGACCAGTGTAAAAAATATGTATGTGTTATGAAGGAACCGAAAAATGTCAATTCTATGATTCCTCAGTATTTAGTACAGACATTTATAATTATGTCCTCGATTGTCCTTTCCTAGCCTATACTTTGTGTGTTTGGTCATGTTCTTTTATAAGAATGTTTATGTTACAAATGTTTATCCCTGGTCTGACTACAGAACCTAAGGTCATGCCTTAATCACCCTATGCTGAACCCATGAGTAGATCACTCTGTTTTACAATATGGTGTCAGGAGGCATAGATTGGAATGTATCCCTAGATGATAAGGGGTCTATTCTTCAGGACTAGGTTTGTTATCCTTAGGTCAGTAAACCAACCCCCCTGCCTTCAGTTAGGGGATATAAACCAGAGTGGAGTTTGGGAAAGCTCTCTCTTGCATTTTCTTCACTTCTGCCTCCATCTTTGCTATTGCAAACATCTACAATCTCTACAATTTTATATTTGATACTTGTACTGTAATTGTAATACTCTATTTATATATTAAATTCATTACATGAATTCATTAATTCATTGATTATTTGGAATTAATCAAAAACGGGTCAAAATTCTGTTCCTTCAATTAAGTGTTGGTTTACCTCATGAGATTTGGTAGGATCATGTTTTTATTTTGAAATTATAGTTCTGCAATTATATAAATTATATTCCTGCAAGCATGTTGGCTAAAAGCATCCGGTAAGCTTGACAAATTTCTCCACCCCATTGCTAAGTTCAGCCACATTTGGTGGATGGCAGGTGTTCATTTTACTCTCAGTGATATACTGTATTAAGTTTAATATAGGTTTGTCAAACAAGTAAGTGCATTTTGTTGACTTACTGTTTAAATAACTACACTGAACTATATCAGTACTGAATTGACAAAAATGTGACGAAAATAAAGATTTTTTTGATTAGATTAGACTGTTAAGTTGCACATTATCAATATAAACACTACTGAATAAAAGCTGATGTGCATATGCTTTATTGGGAAAGAGCCCATCAGGTCTGCATCATCAGGCACACAAATACAGACAAACAATAAATGTGACAGCCGAGCATAAAAACTGTGTCTAATCATTCCACACATGTCATTACATTCCTAAACGTTAGTACGTAGAAGGCAAGGCAATCTTACTAGTACAGACCAGACCTGAAAGAAGACAGGCATCCTGTTTTCCCAAACAATTGATTCCCGGAGGCGACTAGACGTCAGCCCATACCACAAGGACAGTAACATACTCTACAGCATATTAAATATACAGTCTTAATGATCACTACTAAAACATTCATATCTCAGATTTTCTCTAATTATTCATATAGCATTTAGATATCAAGTGTATTGTGCAGAGTCCAATCATGGGTGACATCATACTTGAGAAGTTCAACAATATTTTCAAACAAGACTAAATCAAAAAACAAGTGCCAAAATAAACACCTGGAAGATTGCTGTAGATGGCTAAGTAAAATATGTTTTCCTTAAACTAGCGTTTTAGATCCTTCTGGTAAACTAGTGAGTAGCATTTCTGGATGACATATGTTTGCGGAACATTAAGTCCCCCTATCGACTGAGGTGAATGACACATTCACCTTGCCTTGAAATTATGCCCCGGGGTCAGTTACACATGCATCTTTCCTCTTTGTGGGTGCGTTGATCCCAAACGTGTTGGTGAGAACCACTTCATTACACTCTGTTACCTCAACAACCATATAAATCACACACCGCCAGCCTCCAACACACATATTCCACACAATACTTAGGCGCACACACATACACACTAGGCACACCTTGCAGCCCAATGCCTTTTGGGAGAGCTTTGTTCAGTAAATACACTGCACTGTCTTGGAAAAGAAAGATCCATGGGTCAGCTCTTTATGTCTTCAGGGACAATCAGGGGAAGCAAAAAAGCTGCTATTGCCACAGACAATTTGATCATCGGGGGCTCCCGGGCTCTGGAGCCTGGGTCGTATCTCTATTACCTGACTGAAATAGGACTCTCCCCGGGGGCTCAGGCCTCATTGAACAGGAGAGGTTGCCACAGTAATTATATCCCTGGCCAGCCCCCCGAAATTGCTGCTCATTAGGCCGTTGTTCCTCACACTTAGCTGTGCTAGCCTGGCTCTAGCCTCAATATGTCTCTCCCAGCATCATCCTAGCCACGAATAAAGACAGAGAGAGAGAGAGAGAGAAAGAAAGAAAGAGAGAGATGAGTTGTTGTTCCTTTAAAACGGTGGCCTAATTTAAAGGCCTGTAATTGCGTGTTACTGTTTTGGTTTTGGCCCATACTCAGTCAAAACGTCAACGTGAACTATTGTGTGCTGGAATAGAAACTAGGTACAGTTGGGATTTAGTGTTTCTGTGGGTCTTGTGTTCCTATTTCTCTCATTCTTTTCTCTGACAATTGTTTTCCCCTCTCAATTTCTATCTTTCTTTCTGCATAGACAAACATAGGCTGGTGACAATCCTTTGTTGTGTTTTTACTGGTGGTCAGCTTTTATTGTGTTTTCACTGCAGCACAAGTCACTGCTAAACATCCCTTCTTAAGAGCAGCCTGGAGAACCCTAACCCATGCTTATCCCCCTGGGTCTCAGCAAGTCTGCCGGCCTGTGAACACTGGTGTAATTCCCTTCTGGTGGGCAAGCATGGCGGCATTCATAGGTGAGTGTCACACACCAGCCTACCCAAAGTCCTGTTCTTCTGCTTGACCTTTCACAGAGCATAAGCTCTTGCTGCATAGGTAATTATGTAGATCAGGGAATGCAGAATAACCTCTAGCCTAACATCACACCTCAGCGACCGTCCACAGGACCAGTCTTATCAAATCACAAAGTGAAAACACATTCAGCAGGTTATAACAAGTGTGGACACAAGATAAACAGATTTGTTTCTTTCTTGAATACATGACCTGACCAGGAGCAACTATGGATACTTATCAGATGGATGATTATTGTTGGTGTTAAAATTAGGTGTGGTGTTAAGTGTTATGCTATGTAGATAAACAAAACCAATGATACCAACTCTATACAGTAAGACATTTAGGAAACATATTCAGGTATCATTTTTCATATGTTGCCTTTTTCATTCTGTATGTGTATGTTTAAGTTTATTCCTTTAACGTTTTTTTATTATTTCATTTTGTGACAGAGAAATGCTAATTCAAAAGATTATCCGACTGCCTGTCTAAACGTGACATCCCATTTTTTTTTAGAAAATAAAGACATTGGAGATCAGATATAAAGAGAAAACTAGTTAAAACAACACCACATGGAAAAATGTGTGGACTGTTCCTTTAAGGTTTTTCCTCCCTCCTCTCTGCAGATGTTGTGACTCTCTTCCTTTGAGGCTCATTAAATCTTTTTTATTTTCATTTGCAAAGTGAGTTGATTTTGAGTGACTTGTCTCTAGTCAGCTGCTAAAACATGATAGCCTCTAGAACAGTCTCAGCGGAGTTGAAAAATATGACCTTAATAAAGTATGAAGCCTCATCCAGCACAGCAGTCAAATGAATTACTTTTCTTCAGTTTAGCTTGAATTCAAGAATTTTCATTACAGGATACACAACAACACAGCAAATAAGATCAGACAATCTATCAGATATTTTATATTCTTATCATCTCATTTTTCTGTCAGTGATCTCAGAAGGAAACAGGGCAATGAGTTACTTTGTGGTCATACGGAAGAGGGATTAGAAGTGAATTTCAATATATTTCACAAATATGTCTCAGGATTTTAATTGCCTGTGATGTGATGTCATTAGCTGATAGTTTAATCTTCCAAAACTTGGCTTACCAATTATGACCAACTGCTACCATTGGTAAACAACTACAGTTAGTTCCGGAAATATCTGGACACTGACACAATTTTCATAATTTTGTCTCTGTACACCACCACAATAGATTTGAAATGAAACAACTGTGATTTAATTGAAGTGCAGACTTTCAAATGTAATTCAAGGGGTTGATCAAAAATATTGTGTGAGACATTTAGGAATTGCAACCATTTTCATACACAGTCCCCTTATTTCAGGGGATCAAATGTAATTGGACAAATGAACACAATCATAAATAAAATGTTAATTTTAAATACTTTGTCGACTTTTTAAATACTTTGTCATCTTTTGCAGGCAATGACTGCTTGAAGTCTGGAACGCATTGACATCACCAAATGTTGGGTTTCCTCCTTTGTGATGCTTTGCCAGGCCTTTACTGCAGCTGTCTTCAGTTGTTGTTTGTTCGTGGGTCTTTCTGCCTTAAGTTTTGTCTTCAGCAAGTGAAATGTATGCTTGATTTGGTTGAGATCAGGTGATTGACGCAGCTATTGCAGAATATTCCACCTCTTTGCCTTAACAAAACTCCTGGGTTGCTTTTGCAGTATGTTTTGGGTCATTGTCCATCTGTAACGTGAAGCGCTGTCCAATCAACTTCGCTGAATTTGGCTGAATCTGAGCAGACAATATGTCCTTATACACTTCAGAATTCATCCAGATGCTACTGTCTTCTGTCACATCATCAGTAAACAATAGTGACCCAGTGCAATTGAAAGCCATGCATGGCCATGCCATCACACTGCCTCCAGCGAGTTTTACAGATGTGGTGTACTTCGGATCATGAGCCGTTCTCCTCCGTACTTTTTTCTTCCCTCCATTCTGGTACAAGTTGATGTTAGTTTCATCTGTCCAAAGAATGCTGTTCCAGAACTGGCTAATTTAGATATTATTTGGCTAAGTCTAATCTGCCCTTTCTATTCTTGAGGCTTATGAGTGGTTTGCACCTTGTGGTGAACCCTCTGTATTTGTTCTCACAATGTCTTCTCTTCATGGTAGACTTGGATAATGATATACCTACCACCTGGAGAGTGTTCTTCACTTGGCTGGATGTTGTGAAGGGGCTTTTCTTTACCATGGAAAGGATCATACGATCATCCTCCACTGCTGTCTTCAATGGACGTCCGGGCCTTTTAGTGTTGCAGAGCTCACCAGTGCGTTCTTTTTTTCTCAGAATAAACCAAACTGCTAATTTGGCCACTCCTAATGTTCCTGCTATCTCTCTGATAGATTTTATTTTTTCTTTTACAGCCTAGAAGGGCCTGTTTCACTTGCATTAAGAGCTCCTTTGACTGCATGTTGTGTGTTCACAGCAACAGCTTCCAAATGCGAATGCCACACCTGGAATCAACTCCAGGCCTTTAACCTGCTTAACTGATGAAGAAACACCTGTCCATGAAACAGCTTTTGAGTCAATTGTCCAATTACTTTAGTTCCCTTGAAAAAGAGAGGGCTATATATTAATGAGCTGTAATTCCTGAACCCTTCCTCCAATTTGGCTGTGAATACCCTCAAATTAAAGCTGGGAGACACTCTAAGTCCATATTCATTATTGAACTGTAACTTGAATATATTTTGGTAAACAGACAAAATAACAAAACTTGTGCAACGAACTGTGTTTACAGACAATGGTTTTCGGAAGTGTTCCTGAGCCTGTGCAGTGATTTCCACTACATAGTTGTCTGTTTTTAATGCAGTGCCACTTGAGGGCCCGAAAATCACATCAATCCAATATTGGTTTTCGGCCTTGTCCCTTGCATACAGAGATTTCTCCGGATTTGATGAATCTTTTAATGATATTATGTACCATAGATGATGAGATCCCCAAACTCTGTGCAATTTTACGTTGAGAAACGTTATTCTTAAATTGTTTCACTATTTGCATGCGCAGTCTTTGACAGAGTGGTGAACCCCTTCCCATCCTCACTTCTGACAGCGAGATTGTCCTCGGAATGATCTTTTAATACCCAATCATGTTATTGACCTGTTGCCAAATGACCTAATTAGTTGTGTGATGATCCACCAGGTTTAGTTTTTTAGCATTACACAACTGTTCCAGTCTTTTGTTGCCTCTCTTCCTACTTTTTTGAAGCTGTTGCTGGTATCAAATTCAAAATGGGCATATATTTTTCAAGAAACAATAAAATGTCACAGTTTCAACATTTCATATGTTGTCTTTGAACTATTTTCTATTGAATATAGAAAATACAGAAATTAAATGATTTGCACATCTTTGCATTCTGTTTTTCTTTAATTTTATGCAGGGTCCCAACTTTTTTGGAAATGGGGTTGTACATTTAAACTCAGTTGTTAACAATACTCTGTCTTAGGTCAGTTAGGATCACCACTTCATTCTAAGAATGTGAAATGTCAGAATATCAGTAGAGAATAATTGATTTCAGCTATTATTTCTTTCATCACATTCCCAGTGGGTCAGAAGTTTACATTTACTCAATTAGTATTTGGTAGCATTGCATTTAAATTGTTTATCAAACGTTTTGGGTAACCTTCCACAAGGTGAACTTTGACCCATTCCTCCTGACACAACTGGTGTAACTGAGTCAGGTTTGTAGGCCTCCTAGCTTGCACATACCTTTTCAGTTCTGCCCACAAATTTTCTTTAGGATTGAGGTTATGGCTTTGTGAGAGCCACTCCGATGCCTTGATTTTGTTGTCCTTAAGCCATTTTGCCACAACTTTGGAAGTACGCTTGGGGCCACTGTCCATTTGGAAGACCCATTTGTGACCAGATTTTTACTTCCTAACTGATGTCTGATGAGATGAGTCTTCAATATATCCACAAAAGTTTCCTTCCTCATGATGCCATCTATTTGGTTAAGTGCACCAGTCCCTCCTGCAGCAAAGCACCACCACAACATGGTGCTGCCATACCCATGCTTCACGGTTGGGATGGTGTTCTTCAGCTTACAAGCCTTCTCTTTTTTCCTCCAAAAAGTACGATCTTTGTCCCCATGTGCAGGTGCAAACTGTAGTCTGGCTTTTTTATGGTGGTCTTGGAGCAATAGCTTCTACCTCACTGAGTGGCCTTTCAGGTTATGTCAATATAGGACTCCGTTTTACTGTAGATATAGACACTTTTGTACCCGTTTCCTCAAGGAACTTCACAAGGTCCTTTGCTGTTTTTCTGGGACTGTTTTACACTTTTCTCACCAAAGTACGTTCATCTCTAGCAGACAGAACAGTTCTCCTTCCTGTGAGGTATGACAGCTGCGTGGTCCCATAGTGTTTATAGACTGCACTTTAAGCCAATATTGATTATTTAACTGCAACTTGAATATTCTTAGTTAAACAGCCAAAATAACAAAACTTGTGTCAGTGTCCGATTATTTCCGGACCTAACTGTATGTTGTAGTAACACTACAGCAATTCATTACAAATAATGTGGTTATTAAATAGGCCTAAGGATAGGCCTACTAAGATCTTTCAAAATGTAGAATATAACTGACATGCTGCACAAACAAAACTTTAGACAAGTTATCCATTAGCCAAGTCTTGACAGCTTTATCATTAATTCAAAATTGATTACATTTGGTTAAAGAATTTCTAACCACAAGCTGGAATTAATTGGAATTATGTATATTTTGTTTTTGTCAAACTAGTAGGCCTATTGTGTCATTTAGAATATGTTACAATCCCCATTGAAGGCATATTCTAAATGTTTAACAAAAGCCTGCCCACTGCAAACACAGACGAAAGAAAAAACAAGCCAAATGCAGGGTATTTGATTGTTAACAAGTGACTATTTTTCACTTTTAAATGCTGCTAACTTTCTCAACTCTCAGTATTAAGAGAATAACAGGATTTGAGAATAATTTAGGATTGAGTTCAGATTAATTACTTTTGGTAACGCAACAAAATACATCCCAACATTGATTTCAATAAAGGAAACAAATTGGGGACGTTTCACAACTTTTGCAATTGATACCCGGAGGATGTTCTTGCTCTTTCTTTTTTGTCAAGGGCAGGGTAAAAATTGTTTGGTAGGGCAGAGGAGGGTCATGTATCAACGCAATTCCAATATTTCTTAGCATTTTAGAATCAGTGACTTATTATCTCCTGTATGCAGCCCAGGATAGGCTATTCAGGTTGGGCGAGCCAGTGCTTATGTATACAAAACATTGATTTGTAGATTTGAAACCAAAATGTGGTTGTTGCTGTGTGCTTTCTCTGCTGTGTAATTATTCTGCATCTTAGCTATCTTGCAGTAGATAGTCTCTCTGAAGACAGATGGGTTCCACATTGTGATCAATGTTCCAGCGTACAGTACGTCTCGGATTTTGCTAATTTGCTTGCCAACTCCCCTACAATGGCAAATCCTTATAAACTCATAGCCACCTCTTCATATATGCAGACTATTCAATGTGCAGTTAGGGCTTGTCTGGTCAAATAATGTCCTCCTGCCAAAAATGTCTCCCTTCCCCCACGTCACAATAACATTTGAGTATTTCCAGCATCCTATATAAACTGTTTGTTATTTTTATATAGTGTCATTACTTACAGTTGAAAGTTAGTATTTTGGATGTGGATTTATGAAAATATCTGTACGTCTATGCATGCCGAATAAGATTAGATGCCACTTTAAATCAGTTACATTCCGGTCCAGCACATGGGAGTTTCACTTGCTCAAACATGACTTTTCGGCAGATGTTCCCTGAAGGCAGATGTTAATGTGATTGGTCGACACAGTGTAGAGAGGGATGCTTGCATTTCAAACGGCTGAATACTCCAAGGGTACTTTTTATCAAGGTTTGTGCTTGTTCCTACCCTTAACCCCAACTGTAACCCTAACATGAGGTTTAATCTTAGCCCTAACCTAACAAATGCTTGGGTGTAACTATCATGTTCATCCCTTCCAAAAAGGTACAACAGGATATACCAGAGGACTTTGGGGCCCACTTTCCTGTTGGACAATCCGTGCTGGATCCTGTAGGATTCCTGCAGGTATTTCTTTAGGAAAAGTTCTTCAGGAACCCTGAAGGAAATGTATTCTAATATGCACGAATAATTAATCCAATATGGATAAAATATCTTTTACTTGTAGCAGAAATTCAGCAAAGATCATAGTAATTACGTCATTAAAAAAGTGTTGGAAAACAGGACGAAAATGACAAAACCTAATTGTGGAGAAGAGGAGAAAATTAATAGGATATAACTTCAGGTGAAAGATAAAATAAGATAAAATAGTTAAGTCATACCCAAGTAGTACCTCATAAATCTAATTCAAGAAAAAAAAAAGGTCATACAGAAACCTAGGGTATGTAGTAACAAAGCAGTGTGGTCAAGTGTGTAGTAAATAAAACTATTTGTTTGGGATTATATCCTTCTTATAGGTTTTACCATCTACAGAACTAGCCTAAATTAAATATTGTTAACTGTCATAAAGTGAGCCCACTGAGAAGACCTTTCCCTTTAACCTGGAAATAATTTCTGCAGTGCTTTTTGGCACATTTGTCTTAAATATAGCAACAAGGTGAACCTGCATAAATAGATTGACACTCCCCCAGCGGCTCTCTCCCTGGCTCTGATAGCTTACTCAGATACACTTAAGCAGTCAAGCTGTAACTCAATCTCAGTTTTATCTTTTTGATGGCAAGTGTCTGGTTGTAATATGGCTAATAACCCAAACACTAACAACATCTGTGTGTTCATTTGTTAGGCACATAAAACCAACAGATACAGATACACTGTATGCATACAGTGGATATTATCACCCTTGTACATCTATGGAAAAATCCTAATTTAGCACTTTATCATTAAGTCAAGTATTAGATTTTGACTTCCATTTGACTTCCATTTATCATTAGGTCAAGATTATTTGACTTCCATTTGGAATTAGAAACTTATGAAGTATTATGGGCAAAGGGGGCTAACCTTGCAAAAGGTTATGTATGACATAGTCATCCTAGATGATGTCAGCCTCAATGCAGGAAGCACAAAATAATAAAAGACTTAACAGGTTAGAAAAGTCATATAAAACATAACATATACGTGCATACCTCAATGGAAAAAAGGCAAGTACAGCATTTAGAATTACAATTATTACAGAATAATGCAGAGAACACTGGAATGGTTACCCTTTGCCAAAATTAAATTTAAACTTAAATTGGTGCAAAGGTTAAAAGGTGCGTCTAGTAGTAGATCATATGATAATGGATGTTTTCAGTTGTTACAAGTACGTGTGTAGCTCGGGAACCTCACTGCTGCTATACCTGCATTTCAGTTGCACATGCACCTTGCACATTCAATTTGCCTCTTTGCACATCTAGAATTGCCATCATGCTTACATTTTTACAGTTGTTACATACGCATGTCTACCTTGGGGACCTCATTGCTGCTATCTGTAAAATTGTAATGAATTGTTTAACCATCCTTCGCTACCTGAATAGGAAAGCCTAACAATAATTAAATAGACCCACAACAAGTACCTAACCTATGCATTCATTTTAAATTGCATTATTATCTGTAGTATATATTGTGATTAATGATAACAGGTGGACTTGTAAGTGCAACTGTAAAATGTATTAATTTGTTATTAAATAGAAAGACATATGTCAAACATTGTGTGAGCATCTACTGTTTTAAAACATCTTCTGTGCTCTGTTTATTGTCTCTACTCAATCAGCTTCTTTGTTTCTCCTCATGAAAGCCTCATCCTATCCTCAGTAGTCACTATACATATCTCACCTCCTACTACAGAAGGGTTGTTACTGGTCCTTGGCATCACTTGATCCTCGGTGACATCCATTGTAGTTGCAATATTTAATTACTTCTTAATTGAATTACTTAATTTGTAATGCACAGAAAAAAACATTTGAATTCTATTTTTGAGACCCGAACTTCAGACCTAAGTGCACATAGCTAGAAAGTTTTGGTGATCTAGCAGATTCTGACAGCCTGCGTTGCAACACCAGTCTTGTGTGTTTCTTTCCCATGACTAATGCAAAAAAAGTATCAAAATGCAGCAATGATTAATTTTAAAATGAATTGAAAACTATTTTTAAATTAAGGAGAAAGAAATCTAGCTAGCTACTGTAGCTACAGTATGTACAAAATAATGCGGACTCACCTAACCCTGAATGTAACAACCCCAAATACCTAACCATTTATCAAAATACCTAACCCTTTACCTTAATATCTAACCATAACCATCCTTGTCCAGGGGGCATGTGTATCTCTTCATCCTGTAAGTGCCATGGTAACTTTCTTGTCCGAGTTCAAGGGCCATACAAGACTTTTGCCTTTACTTCATGATAGGCATTTATCTCCTTCAAGGCACATACAGAGGTTTACTTTCAATATAACTTCCTTGGAAATGTTTCAAATAGTGACGTGAGACTGAGAAACCTTGTTGGTACCATAGGGCTCAGGAATGTGCACTCTCCCACAGAGCAAAACTACTCAACAGAGAACACTCAAGAGCTCAATTCCTATAAAAGCTCCTTATAACATACTGCAAATATATCATTAATTTCTACCGCCATAGTAAAGTGCAGGTGGGAAAAATGTGTATTAACAGGAGAAGCATAATATGAAGGGTATAAAATTGCTTGCAGGTGAAATGTAGAGATTTGTGATTTCTGAGCGAGAATTCTCAATAGAATACTAGCTATGTTAGATGTTGAATTTGAATTATGTGCATTTAAATTTGTTTTTCATCCATATATTTTTATTACATAGTCTGATTTATTTATAATTCCTTGGGAAAGCAAGTACTCAGTATGCCTTAGTTATCCACAATTCAGTTCTGCACTGTCCTTGATCAATGATCAGTTGTGAATGTGAATTCTGAGACATTCCCTGGTTGTATCCAAAAACACTCCCAGAGCTCTGAGAAAAAAAATGCTCCCTTTCCAAAAACCTTTTACTATCATAGACTGCTTTCTTTGTATTGCAGCCAGCAATGATGTGAACTTGCCTGTCAATAAAAAATGGAAATTGTTGAGAACCATTTCTTATGAAAAGGCTGCAATCTTATGCAATCACCTGTCCTAGTCTTCTTGATGCTATCTGCTCTTGGGAACAGGTCACTGAAATGGAGCTGTGAGTGATCCTGTTGTCAACACATGAATCCCAGGGGCCAGTTTTACAAATGTTACAAAACCGGATGTCACCTATAAGATTAAATGTAAAGAAATAAAATGACTAGAACAGGTTAACTGTTGTCTTAAATTATGACATTTCTCTTTCTAGCATTAGGAAAATCATGTTGAGATCTTCCCGAAGCACATCCAATGCCATTCTTATGGTTCTTCACAGTTTTCTTAAACGGGAAGTTTCAATTGTAATCCTTATGCACTGGAGGTAACACATTATCTTTTACATTGATTTACAACCCATTTATCCACTTTGCCTCAATCCATCTTAAATGAGCTCGGGTCCAGAGAAGACGGCGGCAGTTCTGGATCTTGTTTATATATGTAGTACTACTGTAGGTGATGGGATCCCCACACTCTTTGCTATTTTATGTTGAGAAATGTTATTCTTAAATTGTTGCACTATTTGCCCATGCAGTCTTTCACAGAGTGGTGAACCCCTCCCCATCTTGATTTCTGACAGACCCATCGTCTCTGGAATGATCTTTTAATCTTTTCACGCGTAGGTTTCAAATTTCACTTAACGGCCACCCAGCATGAGTTTTTATGCACATTATTTCAGTACTCACTCAGAGTTCCTGAATTTGATTATGACATCACAATACATCGATCAGCCATAACATTATGACCGCTGACAGGTGAATAACACTGATAATCTCGTTATCATGGTACCTGTCAGTGCGTGGGATATATTAGGCAGCAAGTGATATATTCTGTCCTCAAAGTTGATGTGTTAGAAGCAGGAAAAATGGGCAAATGTAAGGATCTGAGTGACTTTGACAAGGGCCGATTTGTGATGGCTAAACGACTGGGTCAGAGAATCTCTAAAACTGCAGCCCTTGTGGGGTGTTCCCAGTCTGCAGTGCTCAGTACCTGTCAAAAGTGGTCCAAGGAAGGAAAAGCGGTGGCCTGGTGACAGGGTCATGGGCGCCAAGGCTCATTGATGCACGTGGGGAGCGAAGGCAGGCCTGTGTGGTCCGATCCAACAGACGAGCTACTGTAGCTCAAATTGCTGAAAAAGTTAATGCTGGTACTGATAGAAAGGTGTCAGAACACAGTACATCGCAGTTTGTTGCGTATGGGCTGCATATGGGGAAGCCCATGCTGACCCCTGTCCACTGCCGGAAGCGCCTCCAATGGGCACGAGAGTTTCAGAACTGGACCACAGAGCAATGGAAGAAGGTGGCCTGGTCTGATGAATCACGTTTTCTTTTACATCATGTGGACGGCCAGGTGCGTGTGTGTCGCTTACCTGGAGAACACATGGCACCAGGATACACTATGGGAAGAAGGCAAGCCGGCGGAGGCACTGTGATGCTTTGGGCAATGTACTGCTGGGAAACCTTGGGTCCTGCCATTCATGTGGATGTTACTTTGAAACGTACCACCTACCTGAGCATTGTTGCAGACCATGTGTACCCTTTCATGGCAACGGTATTCCCTGATGACATTGGCCTCTTTCAGCAGGATAACGCACCCTGCCACAAAGCAAAAATGGTTCAGGAATGGTTTGAGGAACACAACCAGTTCAAGGGGTTGACTGGGCCTCCAAATTCCCCAGATCTCAATCCAATCGAGAATCTGTGGATTGTGCTGGACAAGCAGTTCCGTAGAGGGCCCACCTTGCAACTTACAGGAATTAAAGGATCTGCTGCTAATGTCTTGGTGCCAGATACCACAGCACACCTTCAGAGGTCTAGTGGAGTCCATGCCTCGACGGGTCAGGGTTGTTTTGGCGGCAAAAGGGGGGCCTACACAATATTAGGAAGGTGGTCATTATGTTATGGCTGATCGGTGTACATTTCATCCACAACTGCCCAAATACACCAAACTGCTTAATAGTTATGTATCTAATTTCTGATTTTGACTGGTTAAAATTGTATTAGCAATTAACTTCCTTTCGAAAGGTATACTGTATAATTATTGACCAACCGTAACAAATGTTGCCCTTTTCCTACAGATCACAGCAACAGGTACTGGCACACTGCACTTCTATCAATAAAACGTATGCTAACTATCAGACAACAGGTTGTGTTAAACATTTATTTGCATTATTATTCAGAATCTCTCAAAAGTTTATGAATTATGAAATTATGAATTATGAATTCCAATTATTATTAGCTTTTATAGCTAATTGTCTATATCCGCAGCCATGTTAATTTACATTGCACTCAATTCTGGGAGTCGTAAGGTATAACTGACCAAAGATTTGCAAATCTGTCCAGAAGGCAAGCAAATGTACATGACCCTCCGGTCTCAGAGTTACTCATCTTATCACTATCTCTGGTTGATAAACAAACATGTCCGTGCCCACAAACGTTAGCTACCTTCGGGTAACGTAACTTCTGGAAAGTTTTTACACAATGATTTTGACTGGTGGTCAGCTCTCCCAGTAAATGGTAAGTTGTTCTAGTCGCTAATATTTGTTTTTGTGTCAGACGTATTATGTTTAATGTAGGAAAATATGACCACTGGTGTTGGCTGTGTTGGTATGTAAGTAACCCTTCTTATTCCGATTTGTCTTTTTACTATTTTCTATTGAATACAGAGTTTAAATGATTTGCACATTGCACATTACATTCTGCTTTTATTTACATTTTACGCAGCGTCCAAACTTTTTTAGAAATGGGGTTATAGGTCACGGGCCCAATCTGCCACAAGGAGATGCTAGAGCATAATGAGGCAAGGCAACCATGGTCAATTACTAATCTCTTAAACCCTGACTGAGCTGGCCAGTTGGGAAACCACTGGGCTTGTGCACAAGCAAATTGTATATAGAGAAGAAAATGTACCTTCAAACACATTATGTATACAAAAATAAATGCACACAAATCAAATTACATTAAGTTGCTGTACGAATAGAAAATAGACAATTGTTTTTCCATTTGAACTTCGTTGTGATTGAAAGAAAGTCAAAATCAGTGCGATTTCAACAGAATTATGGCATTCTTTTTGGGTTGGTGAATAAAGGCGGAAATGTCATTGATACTCTTCTAAATATAACCCTAAATAATGCCCAGATTTCTACAAAGACATGACATAGTGTGCCCTGTGGGATATCAGTATTGCTTTCTGAAACATTTCAAGTGTGTATCATAAAGTTTCAACTGTATGCACCCACATAACTTGAATGAATCATCAATATTTAGAGCCTGCTTCCTGTACCACTGTGAGACAAGGACGTTCTTTACAGCCTCAGCAGGACATAAATCCACTCTCTCTAAAGTCCTCTTTTAAAGATTCTTAAATTTCACATTTAGTCTGACTATAACAGTCTGCCTGTGGATTAAATTGTGCTTTGCAGAGGAAACATAAAGACAGCTTGTCATGTTTTTTTCATCTTTCAAAATGTTCCCCTGGCTTAGAGGAGGTTTCTAAAGTCTGTTGTTGCTGTATTCTGTAGACCACCTTTCTCTTTTTGGACTTGGCTTCACAGGCGCTGAAAGACTTTGAATAATACAATTCAAGGTTCATGTTCCTCACTTAAATACATTTAATGGTATACATTAAAGCTTTATGGCAGTTTTATAGACAATTCTACAAATGGAAACACATTTAGCAACATACTGTATGATTATGTAAAAAGACACATATCGTATACTGCTGTGTGTGTGTGTGTATTTCATGTGTTTGCTGTGTCATATGTTTTTCCGTGTCTGTGTGCTTGTGGTGTCCGCCTTTTAGACAGTGTGCTGAAAGACAACAAGGGTAAACAAGTCGAGGTGAGAGGCCTCCACTGATCTGTAGAGGACCCCTAAGGCGACACTGATGTGGCAACGCAAACACAAATCATCTATTGAAGATCATTTGTCAAGGACCCGCTTCGCTCTGATGATTAGTCAAACGTATTCCCTGGCCTCCCCTGGATTATGTGTGAGGCAGCCGAGAGACAGCGATATAGAGAAGACCGGCAAGACGAGGCCCATGCTCTCTCCCTGCTTGGATGGGGTGAAGAGTGATTGACTGATGTGTAGTTTCTGTTCTGGGCATGCACAATTCACAATAAAAGGTTGCAAAGGGGGATTTTAAGGCCTGCTGATTTTAGTTAAAATAGACACTTACTTCCTTTCAATGCAAGCAAAGCAATTTTAACATACGTACTTATTTGGAATGCTCCTGATGTTGAATTTACAAGAGCACAATGCAAAGATGAATTAAATATGTGGATTTTGAAACTACACACAGAAGCTTTTTTTTTCACTGAGAGAGTAACTCAGAAATGAAGTTGGGGATATCAGTCTTCAAAGCCTGTAGAAGAATGTGTTAGTATTTCAGTCAGCACTACTTCACGTTTTTAGAACAGGGGAAATAATTGGCTGCAATGTGAGACATACATGTCAGACTTTATAAAGACTTCAGCCATTGATGTATAAAAACAGTAATCTCTCAAGGTTAGCTTGGTGCATATGTATATATTCAATACATATATTTTTGTTTTGCATTGCCACAAACAATGATGAAAAAAATTTTTGTTTCTCTTTCTGTCTTTAACATGAACTACTTTTTAATTGTCTACAAGATACCAGTTTGTGTGTGTTAATGTTTCTAAAATGCTAATTTAACTATGCATTAACACATCAGAGAGACTTCAAAGTCCATCTTGGAAGGTTTTGCTGCGATGGAAAGTGACCGGTTGCAGCATTTTGATCCCTGGTGAATTAGCATCTTTTGAGTACCCTTCTATACCAAAGGGCACTTTCTGATGTGGATCCTGGTTTAAAGTTCTTATTTGGGTTCAGAAAAAAAGATAATTACTTGTTCTGTAAGTGATTTTAGAATATCCACACTAGAGATTGATGAAAGTTGGACAGCTTCCATCCAATTTGCATTAGCATATTTTGTGAATATTCAAAAATCACGTGCTTAGAAAGTATACAATTATTTTCTCAAACAGCAGGCTAGCAATGATTCTAATTTGTTTATATGTTTTGGAAAGAAGCATTGAATTAATCATTGTGTAGTTTCAACCAGCTTGTAAAGTTAATATAATACAGGCCATTTTTTTCTAGAGCAAAATAAGTGGAATGATCTTCCAAGTTGTTGTGGATGGACCACACATAATATTGCGTTAAATTTACTTTTTATAAGGGTTATTTTATCAATATTGGTATGTAATAGCAATTCTACAGCTGTTTAATTTGAAATAAAATGCATTGTACAACCACAAAAAGAGCCCACCTGACATGGACTATATAGACTATTTGCATTGTAATATCAGACAATCCATAATACGATAATAGTAGAAATAGTAATTCTACTAGTGGAATGATAGTGTTTCACAATATTTATTCACCCATTAATTATTTTGGGTAAATCCTTTAATGTAGATTTTTTTGGAGAACATTAGACAACAGAAGTCAGTCTGGCTTCTGAAGAAAGCTGCACCCTCCCTCTGAGGTCGCCTTCCGACTCATCTTGTTCAGTTCAGCTGAATCAAACCCTGGAGCATTTTCCCAGACCGCATGTTTTTTGTTCACTAAATGTGGTCCATGTGAATTTGGGCATTGTGAAACCCTATCAGGATTAGCTGGAAACAGAATGATCAACTATGCTTTGATTTGGACTAAGCAGATGGACCAAAAGGTGAGAAAACAACTGAATAGACATGATCATCTACTCCTCAAGCTGTGGCATGCTGGTTTCCGCTAGGCAGCGTTTCAGCACCTTGGAGAGTGCACACTAGAACAGAGTCAGAATATTCCAGAGCAGATGGAGTATGCACAGGGAAAGCGTGCGGAGAGCCTGGAATAATCTGGAAGGATCTAGGGAGGATAGCTCTGCCTGGGCACAGCTGCCTAAAATTAGATTGAATCAGGTGACTATAAGATGGGGAATAAAGCAAACTGCTTGCTTTGTTTTGGTTGATAACACCGTTTAGAATGTGAGAAAATGTACGTGTTTGTTCTCAAAGTCCCTCATACAGCATTCTTTTGAAAAATTAAGTTGGGGGGAAAGTCACAATATTACTCTGGGACATTAGAATGATAGTTGGTAGTAGCAATACATGGCTTTACCAAGAGGAATAAACATCATTGCCACCAGGGTACAGTAGCAGGAGGGACAAGTCCCCCCAAACAATCAGAAGACAGCAACGCCACAAAAATGCCACAAAATGGAATCAATAATACATGTAGACCATAAGATTGAAAAGTGACAGAGATTGGGAAGTGACAGAGGTTTCCATATGACAGAGCATACGAAAACCTTTAGATCCCAAAGTATCATTTTATATATTTGTTTAACTAGCAGACTGAAAGTGAAAGAAAAATAATCTGAGGATTGGGAGGGAGTTGGTTTGAAAGCAAACTGGTTGTTGCTGCAATTTACCAAACTTCCTAGTGGAGAGTAAATTCTACATATTGCTCCTTTGATGCAAATGTTACAAATGTTTTCCTTAGAATGTTGTAATCACATGAACATAAGGATAATTTTAATTGTAGGGTAGGTAGGGTCATACGCCACCACCCTTTCTCTCTCCTTTCAGTCCTGCAGTTGTTTTGGATCAATAATGTAGCCTATTGACAAAATGTGCTTGCATCTTTTCTCTATTAAAATAGGTTTTAATATGAAAATACACGTAAAAATTGACACCTCAGGAAACTTCAAAAAGGCTGTGAATAATTTGAAAGTAAGAAGGGCCTTCTATGCTATCAAAAATTAAGATACGTGAACATAACAAGGATCTGTTTGAAATTAGTGAAGTTTGTGATCCACTTACCAATCAATAATTCACAAAATAAAGCAAACACCCCATTGAGACAGAATTCAAGTAAATGTAAAACCCTGGATGCTGCATGCATAGCTTTTAGGACTATACTCACGAATTATCAAAATCCGGTAAAACTGTTGAATTTCACATCTACCTACAGTTATCAGGCTATGTAATGACAGGTAACCTATCAACATGGAGGTTGCATTCACAGATCCCAGGGATGCAACCTGAATAACTTGCCTTTTGATTTCATTTTTTCATTATTTTGTTCACAAGACCCAATGCAATGACACATTACTGTACTATTGGACTTTTAACTACAACATTTTAGTCCATTGAATCTAAAGTTGGGTTGTGTCAGAAATTCAGTGGGGTTGGGATGGGAATACAAAGAAAATGTTTGGTTGTCAGCTAGTTAAAGGGATAGTTCGTCCAAAATTAATATTTTTCTAAAAACCCACTTACTAAGAGATATTCCTGAAGGCACATAGTCATATTTTCAAACAATCTATTATTCAGCTCTGTCCCAGTTTGTAATCTGCGTTATTGGCATCATCCAAATTCATGAATGGAAACAGCTTGTACCACTATCACAAAGCTGCATTGCAAGCGGAAAACTACTCCAAAACACTTCAAACTACATTCCGTTATCTGTGGCGGTAGCATAGATTTTTTAAACTGTACACTGACGAAACAGCCAGCGGAATTTGGTAAATTCAAACAGGCACTAGCAAACTATTTCCTTTGCCACCATACCCAGCTTCTGTGCGTCAACAGTGATGTCATCGAGGTGAGCGTGAACTTTAACCTCAACAAGCTATGTGAACATAGGTGGCTTCGCCTAGTTTTTTAAAATTACTGATAGTTCACACTTATCTATATTATTGCTATATTTTTTGCTATAGAAATGCTTAATATACAGTTCCGGAAATAATTAAGGGACCACTGCACCTTTTTCTTTCCTTTCCAAAAAAGTTGAAAAGGAAAGCTTTGAGTGAGGAACAGAAGCGTTCAATTTGCAGTGGTCTCTTAATTTTACCCCTTCTGTCCCTCACTCAAAACCTTCCTTTTCGAAATTTTTGGAAAGGAAAGAAAATGGTGCAGTGGCCTCTTTTCTTTCTGGAGCTGTATTTCTTAATTCTTACTACACTATGTCGTGTGCCGTGTCACAAGAATTTTATTGTGCAGGATGATGCTGTGGTATTTGGTGCATTAGATAAATATACTTAACGTCTGCGTATCAACTTCTGCTTGTTTACATCTGACCACACTGTTTGCCTGCTCTTGGTGATGAGTTGAAAATAAATTCTACCCGCTCTGCAATTGGGACCATACCTCTGCCTCTCCCGAGTCGTATTGTGGGAGAATCAATGGAGCAATTTCGCCAATGAGACATACGAGTATGCAAGAAACATTTAACTGTGGAGGATCATGACCCACGTTCACTTAGAAGAGGACTAAAGGTGAATGCAATTTCATCAAGTTACCCAGTTCAACCCATGGAGACGACAGATTGTAAGTAATACTTCAGACTGCTATAATACATAAAGTACACATTGCCTCCGGATAATCAGGGCAAAGGTTGGGGATTAACGGGTTCACCATCGCCCCCCTTTAGCAGCTGTCCGAACTTCTATTTCAGTCAATTCATCCTCTGTGTATTCTGGTTAAAAAAAGTAAAGCCACGTTTCGACCACAGGAACTTTACCCAGGAAATAGGAACGTTTCGAGGAACTCACTGCATTTCTGCTGCAGAGACCAGGGTCTAAATTAAGTTCCGGGGACTTTATTTCACCCCCAAAAAGTCCCTGCTCGGGGGTAGTACTTTCCCAAAGTACCAGAACTTTGGGGGGTGGGGCTTGCAGTGCTGACCATTTCAGATTGGAGCAGAGACAAACGGCGAGGAAACGCAGCCCATGGTTTAATTGCATTGAGCAATCGAACTAAGATTTTCACTACACAGTTTTATAATAAATATCAGGAGACATTTAATACATGAATTATTTCGTGGTAACCATAAAAGTTGCTACCTTGGTCTGGAATTAATGTCCTAGCTATTTACAGCTCCGAAAAAATTAAGAGACCACTGCACCTTTTTCTTTCCTTTTCAAAAAAGTTGAAAAGGAAAGTTTTGAGTGAGGAACAGAAGTGATCAATTTGTAGTGGTCTCTTAATTTTAACCCTTCTGTTCCTCACTCAAAACCTTCCTTTTCGACTTTTTTGGAAAGGAATGAAAAAGAGGCAGGGGTCTCTTAATTTATTCCGGAGCTGTATTTACATATATTCTGGGGCGCATAATCTGTTGCAAGGTAATGTCAATCATCCAACTAATGTTGTTAGGATATTGTTTCAAGTGTGTTTTTGTTTTTAATAGTAAATCCTTAGGCTTTTTTCCTTAGGCTGAACATGCATACATTTAAACTATTCGAGCACTCAATATCAATCATACACACTTACACAATATATGTGCCTTCTACTCCTGTCTTCAACAATTAATTATTTGTGTAAAATAATTCTGTTTTACGCTAACATGAAATTAAAAAAGCTACCAACTCTGTCAACTGTGATTACCCAGATATGCTCCTTCAACATTTCCTTGGAGCTCCTAATTTAATTTTAACTCTGCACTAATTTTAGCACGTGACTGGTCTCCAAACCCTATTGTTTGTGTAGTATTTAGTGGAGTGACACAAAAGCTGGGTGGATAATTTAAGTCACCAGGGAGCTAATTGTGCACTCATTTCTCGTGTGTAGCAGACAGACACTGTCTTTTACTCAGACAGTGACCTAAAGTTCATTTGATACTGTATGATAAGCTCCAAAGCGATGAGAACCAGCATGCATTATCTATTCACATTAACACCACCGACAACAAAGTCAAGGCCTTATTGAATGTATACGCTGAGGACCAAATTCAGGAGGAATTAGAAATGGCAATCTGTAATGATAAGGTGTGCACGAAAAATCCTTCAAGTTAAGTGAGCTGTACATTATTCATACCGGGAAACAGCGCCGGGAGAAGCTTAAAAAATTAAAACAAGTTGTTAGTTGTTATTTATACCGGTGTTTGGCACATTTGTATTTTGCACCTACATACAGCTCTGGAACAAATTAAGAGACGACTCCTAATTTTTCTTAAATCAGCATCTCTACATGTATGACAGCCATTCCATTCCAGTGTGTGTTAAATTCCAACACAGGCACACCTCATTTTAATTAATAAGGTACTGATTAGGTGATTACCTGAACCAAATCTAATTTAACGAGGAAAAGTATAAAAACCACTGCTGTGGTCATCACTATCTTCTTGCAATAGGACGAGCTGGATGGCAAAAACATTGCAAGTAGTACCTCAAAGGTAATTTGAATAAAAAAATAACCATTCAGCATGACAAAAGACTTGAAAAGAAAAGCTTTGAGTGAGGAAAATAAGGGTTAAATTCTGGCTTTACTGGCAGAGGGATACAGTGAGCGTCAGGTTGCTTCCATCCTGAAAATTTCAAAGACGGCGGTGCATAAGAACAAGGTCAAGCAACAGACATTGGGGACAACAAAGCTACAGACTGGCAGAGGGCGAAAACGACTGTCCACTGACCGAGATGACCGTCAACTCATTGTTATGTCACTCAACAACCATAGGATGACATCAAGTGACCAACAAAAAGAATGTCAAACAGCAGCTGGGGAGAAGTGCATGGCGAGGACGGTTCGAAACAGGCTCCTAGGGGCAGGGCTGAAGTTGTGCAAAGCTAGAAAAAAGCCCTTCATCAATGAGAAGCAAGAGCCAGGCTGACGTTTGCAAAAGACCATAAGGATTGGACCGTAGAGGAATGGAGTAAGGTCATCTTCTGTGACCAGTCAAATTTTCAGCTTTGCCCAGCACCTGGTCGTCTAATGGTTAGACAGAGACCTGGAGAGGCCTACAAGCCACAGTGTCTCGCACCCACTGTGAAATTTGGTGGAGGATCTGTGATGATCTGGGGATGCTTCAGCAAGGCTGGAATCGGGCAGATTTGTCTTTGTGAAGGACACATGAATCAAGCCAAGTACAAGGTTATCCTGGAAGAACACCTGCTTCCTTCTGCTCTGACAATGTTCCCCAACTCTGAGAATTGTTTTTTTCCAGCAGGACAATGCTCCATGCCACACAGCCAGGTCAATCAAGGTGGATGGAGGACCACCAGATCAAGACCCTGTCATGGCCAGCCCAATCTCCAGACCTGAACCCCATTCAAAACCTCTTGAATTTAATCAAGAGGAAGATGGATGGTCACAAGCCATCAAACAAAGCCGAGCTACTTGAATTTTTGTGCCAGGAGTGGCATAAAGTCACCCAACAGCAATGTGACAGACTGGTGGAGAGCATGCCAAGACGCATGAAAGCTGTGATTAAAAATCAGGGTTATTCCACCAAATATTGATTTCTGAACTCTTCCTAAGTTAAAACAT
>JACXGI010010828.1:0-26571 GCA_016801175.1 Esox masquinongy
ACACGGAGGGTCGAACACACACACACTGTGTTCTGACACACGGAGGGTCGGACACACACACTGTGTTCTGACAGACGGAGGGTCGGACACACACACACTGTGCTCTGACACACGAAGGGTCGGACACGCACACACTGTGCTCTGACACACGGAGGGTCGGACACGCACACACTGTGCTCTGACACACGAAGGGTCGGACACGCACACACTGTGCTCTGACACACGAAGGGTCGGACACGCACACACTGTGCTCTGACACACGGAGGGTCGGACACGCACACACTGTGCTCTGACACACGAAGGGTCGGACACACACACACTGTGCTCTGACACACGAAGGGTCGGACACACACACACTGTGCTCTGACGCACGAAGGGTTGGACACACACACACTGTGCTCTGACACACGAAGGGTCGGACACACACACATTGTGTTCTGACACAAAGGGTCGGACACACACTATGTTCTGACACATGAAGGGTTGGACACACTGTGTTCTGACAAAAAGTGTTTGACACACTATATTCTGACACACGAAGGGTTGAGCACACACTGAGAGAGAAAAAAGGGGCCGGTGATTGTAAAAGGAGGACAGTTTATACTGTGGACACATGGGTACCTTCAGGCAGATACCTCAAGGCATTTATTTAGGCTAGCAGAGCAGAGTGGGCCATTCCTCGTTCTTATGGATATAGTCACCAATTTACTTTTTTCAGTTCTAACGTGTCGTCCTTTTGGGAATTAACCTGTATCTGCTGCTGTTGTTGTTTTTGCTGTTCGGGTGGATGTTGTTGTTGTTGCTGTTGTTGTTTTTGTTGTTGTTGTTGTTGACAGCTGAATACCTTACTTGAAACATGTATTTATATGAAAACCAGCAGCAACAAGCACTCTGATTATCTGGCCGCCATATGCAACACACAGACACACATAGACGCACACACACAAACGCACACGCACCTGTTCCTCCGCATATCTACGGGCCCAGAGTCAGTGATATCATGTATTGTCATGAATTTTAAAATTGAGCTGAAATGATGTTGTGTGCAATTAAAGGGGGTGTCCATCTGCTGCGTGCAGCTGTCCAGCTTTTACTGAGTGTTCAGATCCAGTACGGATCAGGAATGAACTTAACTCTGCTGTTCAGAGACACACACCAAAATCTGTCACCCTAATTGTCATACTCATTGTGAGTTACTAGTAGTTTGTGAATACATTTTATCTCATCTCACATCTAGCACATCACATCACTGTTGGAGGCTGTGTGAGGAGAATATATTATTTCTGATTAGTATATTCCTATCCTGCTCTGCCCCATCTCCCATGTGGCGTGACGGTCTAGGTCTGTCTTCATAGCTCCAAGCTGACCACCACAGTGTAGTTTTAAGCACTGCCTGTGATGCTAACTAATGTGTGGCTGGGAGAAATTGCAGATGCAAATTGGCCCGGCGTCACCCAGGAAGCTAGGAGGAATGGTCAGCAGGGGTTTCCTGGTTTTATTGCGCTCTAGCGACTCTCTCTAGCGACTCTGGCGGCTGTAAAGCTAAGTGGCTTGGGGCTGAGGCTGTGAGGAAAGCTTGGGAGTTGTTGCGAGGAGACACAGTCGTCATATCTAGTGTAAATACAGATATGACGACAATAGAGAAGTTAGAAAAAGGTGGTGAATTTTTTTTAACCCACAGGAATACAGTTATTATGTGAGAGACTTTGTCAAATTGGTGATGTACAGTATTGTGGGGCTCAAATTTTTTCTTGGACATTCACGACTTCTAAACATGACAAAATCGATGGTCCTCTCTGTGGCCATTGTTTGCTACACGTTGCCTGTTCATCCAATACCCCATGACATCACGGTCCACTCCTGCACCCCATTCTGAGGATCTGTCCCAAGTGGAACTCTATTCCCTATGTAGTGCACTACTTTTGTCCACAGACATATGGGCCTCCCCTCAGGCCTTGGTTAAAAGTAGTAAACTACACTAAAAAGGGAAGGCGCCAAGTGGGACGCAGCCTAACATAAAACAGTGAATTTACACTAATGGAGATCGTTGAGGTCCTGATTACTGAGCTGATAAACCATGCTCTGATTCAAGGTGAACTTTATCAGCCTCGCTGAACATTCCACATTCCCACGGTGTTCCGGCGGGTTGAAATGGGAGGCGCCGCCCCCGGATCAAATTAAACTTAAGTCTGCAGTCAAGTTCCAACATTGGCGTTGGTTAATTCACACTGATCACAACTGCATTATGGATGAGGGGCCTGCATATATTAAATGTCATTGGTTAATGGGATGTGAGCAGGATGGATACAGGAAGTAATTGAAATTACTCATACACTGGGCTTTTGTATCCATCACAGGGGCTGCAATCGCCACAAACCACATCTCGCATCTCATGTCCAGAAACAATCTGCATTAAAATACCTTCTGTAACTTAACATGGCTGAACGATTTCCATTTGTTTAATTGTTTAAAATACAAATTATTTTGATGATTGATTCCTATAATTGGTGTTGTCATTGCCATTATCGTTACTTGTTTTTATACATAATTAAAACATTTTTCAAGTGTGACCTGGCCAAGGAAGCAGCATAGTGAAGCGCAAGACAAAACTGTAACATAATAAAATGCCAGGGAAAGTCAACATTAAAACAAAAGGTATTTAAGAGTGAGACTGAGCACCACAGGATAACATTTTCTAATCATATTCCTATTGGGGACTGTAGATCGTTCTCGGGTCTACCTCACATGCAGTATGTCAGACACCACTGTTACAATTATGACTAAACGTTGGATTTAGACTAAACTAATGAAGTGTCTTGTCGTAGAGATCCGGCATTACACGATTACAGTGGTTGGCCTTATTATGGCCTTATTAATATTAAGATATTGAAAATTGAAATTTTCATCTTCTTGCCCTGTTTGACCTAATGATATTCTTTGCAGGTCCCCTTTGTAACAACATGTTTTCAGGGACACATAATGTCCACAATGATGGAGTCTCCACTATTTACAATTTTAGGAAACACTTGAAACATTACTTCTTTTGACAAAAATCTCCACAAAATTGATATAATGCATCAATTGACAAAGGTTGCTCAACACAATATTTCAATTTCAGATGTCTATTACCTACAACAGAATTGTAATTATATTGGTATTGACCTATACAAAGTAATGTGGGTGATTATCTGATGCGTAAATGCATATCAATTTGTCAAGGATATTCATATTGTAAGACCACTTGGTACACATTTCCCACTCGTGGTGATGTTATTTGGCACACATGCTCAGGGATGTGCATCTTGCAAACCATTCAATATCAGACACCACTGGTAAGATTACCACTACACATGTGAATGATACAAAAATGACACTGATTGTCCCTGGGGGACGGAGCATCTTTCATGGGGGACGATGCTTTTACTGTTGCCTTGTTTCATCAAAACACATAAGGATGTATTCCAGTATTGTTATAGCATGGATTAAAGGGGGGGGGGGTGAACACACACACACACACACACACACACACACTATAATTTCAGTGGTTCATACTGATTAGGGTAAAAAGTGTATTTTCCCAAAGGTAAGATAGCACTGCCACCAAGTGGAACAGCCGTTGAAGTGCAAAGAAGTCCCATGATTTAATGTGCGAGGATTTACACTAAACACATCGCCTCAATTATACACTGTGTGAGTTATATTGTGACATGTGGAGATGTGTAATGTAGACAGAGTAACGTATGTTCGCCTTAAGCATGTGTTTAGATCTTTTGTCTAGAGCTTGTTGAGTCAGCTACCATAATAATAGGCAATTATACAGCTGATACCAGGCACAAGAAGTATTGTAAAACAGCAACATGTATTTAATGAAAGTCAGTGGAGATACGTGTGATTTCATTTATCATTCATTTTATTCAGTGGTTGAGATCTGAATCGTATTGTCTTTATGTTTAAAACATTAGGCAGGAGAAAAGCAACAGGTATTGACCTTGGACTAATTTAGAAGACCCTTGTTTTTTGGACTAATATGTGCTTAATTGACCTGCCTGGTAAAGTTAAGGTACAAGAAATAATACAATATATCTATGGCCTAGGGCAGTCCAGCAGTTTAACTCCAACCCTCTGGTGTGCAGCACGGGTTGGAATTTGTCACACTTCCCTTTCAGCAAACTCTCCTCTATCATTTCCAACTTTCCTGTCCAGTAAAGCATAACATACCAAAAGAATTAACAGGAGAAAACTCTATAATTTTCGATTAGAAATAATATTACACCGGCAACCAGGCTAATATAATGTGGGTGGAGTGGTAGAGTCAAAGCTGCAGATCTCACTCAACTATAACCAGGAATGGTTGTTGGAGGTTTCTTCACATTTAAACTGTTGGGGAACCCTTAAGTCTTTCAAGGAAAAACGTAAAAGGGTATTTCAAAGAATCCTTTTAAGTGTTCATAAAATAACCGTTTGAAAAACCGATCCCCTCAAGAAAAGTTATTTAAAAGGCCATTTTGAGGAACCATTAAAAAGGAGATTCAACCACATTTTCAATGTGAATAACCACTAAAGGATCCTCCAAAAATCTTTTTTTATTTTTAACAAGCAGTCGGCCATCTCCCAGCAGTCTCTGCTATAGCACAGAGTGGCTTAACTCTTTAGAACCCATAGCTGATATGTGAGAAAATGTCCTGTATCTTCAAATTTTCCATTATCTACAGCATTCCAGAATTCTATTGGTGTCAACAAGGTTAACAACACAACACTGTACGATGTTAACCCCAAAATATTGCCACCTGAGATTATGTTGACACTATAAGCATATATGTTTTTATTTTAGCACAAAGGCGGTTCTTTCAATTCTTCAACTGTACCATGACTGTGTAAATTAACTTGTTCTTAATCTAAATCATTGGTGAGTGTTTCTGTATCAATTTGAACCTTTACAAAATTGTCAGCCCCAACCCAAAACACAACATTTAGCCAGCAGTGCTTTTATTGGTAGGACTTTTCTAAATGTAGGTTTTTCTGGAGGCATAAAAACAAGTTATCTCATCAATGACATCAGAGGGTGGAGGGAGAGTGGTATCAAGGATTTGCACCAGATACACAGATCTTCTGCACAGATAGGTCACCACATGCGCTTGCCTAAGATTATTACTTCTCTCATCTCATGTAATCCAAAATGTTTGTATTGTTTTTAATATAAAAAACAAAACAATATTTCACAAAGTATTTGAATGGTGCCAGTACTTGAAATAGCAGCAATACAGAACTCTTTAAATCTTTACTGAGATCTTTATTAGAAAAGTTGTTGTTCTGAGTCAAATGTGAATGAGTAATTCTAAGAATCCAGGTTTCTCTAGAGATTATTATTAGATGGAGGGGAAACTGTTGGAGTGATCTCAAACTGACTGACAGACCATCTACACAAAAAGAGAACATCATGTCAAGTTTAGCAAATGCTTTATTTTGGATTATTATGTGTGTGGCTTTTGTGCTATGATTGTTGCTTTTTTCCCAATAGCTAGTTCTTGAATTTTAAAAATTTCTTGGTAGTTAGAGGGTTAAACCAATTACCATTACGACGTATATTACAATAAATGTATCCGTATGTATATATAAAGTTAGTTGACATTACATTAGAATAAAATGTATGACGTGGTATAGATGTGTACAACATGTATCATATATCTACCATTGTTTGCTTATACACTTGAGGAGATGATCATATGCTGCTTTCCGTTTCACAATACAAGCCTCACCAGCTTTTCCTGGCCAAGAGAAATATGGCATTTTAGAGTGCACTTTAGTATGCACACAAAATAACTTCGGGCGAATAAAGGCTGTGAAACACTTCCATTAGTGTAGATATATTATGGCCAATGTTTTTATATTACAGTACAAACATTCTACATTTTTCCCCTTTCAGCAAGCACTTAGTTACAGCTGACAAACACTGTCATGTTCACACACTAGTAATTTAGCTTAACTATCAGTATGACAGCAGTGACTTAATGGTAATTGCGATGAATATTCTGCACACTGTGATGAGGTTCCACATTCACAGAGACTGGTGATATAGCTCGCTGAAGCTACTGGGCAGCAAAAATGTCTCTCCCATTTGTGTTTTTTTAGTATGTCATGTAGGCTTTTTTTGGTCGCGGCACATCTGAGTCCTCGCACACGCTTCTCATTAGGCTGCCGTTCATCAGTCTGCTGCGAGATCATAAGCGGTCAAGGCAGCCTGTTTCTTTCCCTCTATGCCGTTACCATGGCAACTTCAGCCTCCCCCGGTATTGGGAAAGAAACGGCCCTTTAGTACACAGGCGTCCCGACGTCATCGGAAAGAGAAACGGTTCCCTGTGACAACAAACAGGACTGCATTGGAAAGAAATGGCTCTCTTGAATTGCACGTCAGTGTGTGTTGAAAATAAATATTTGGTGAAAAATACACAGTCAAATGTGAAAACGTGGATCAGATTTGTGGAATGTAAAACATAACTGGTAGAATTACGGACAGGGAGTGTGTGACCGCTTAGAGAGTTAATAACAGCATTTATCCTTTGATTAAACCAGATTAGTCAAGTTAAGTTTCACAGTTTGGTTGCATACCGTAGCTAGACTCCTGAACCATCCAATTAAATGTTTGTGGATTCATTCCGGCATTCACTACAAGCTGCTTGCCCGTGTACTCTGAACGGTTTGATTATCTTGCTTCTGTAACAGATGTCCCTTGGAGACTCCACTCAGAACTCTTAATTTATTGAGTGGACTCCCAATTTGGCTTAATGTGTGAATAAAGGCTGTTACTGTAACCTAGCATGTGACTACCAAGGCTGGCTGGGCAGATGGGGAGACATAGTGGGTTTTGATGATTTCCACTCAGGCCATGCTGACACTCACAGCTAATATGGTCATCTCAAGAAATGTATCACAACATATGTTTGGGTATCTTGGCAGAGACCATTGGCCATTTGACCCAGAAAATGAAAACTATTGCGATGTAATTTTTGTGACTATCTTAAGGCGTGCATGCAAACACATGCATGCAAACACACACAAAAACATACACACACACGCATACTGTTTTTGTTAGTATAAATGTGAGTACGTTTTGCAAGAACAGTATTCTTATTCAAAAATCTATTTTCCCCAACTTTAGGCACAATTCTAACTCATCATCCTGAAAAATACTCAAAATACCCTAAGTCAATTCTAACCCTAGGACTTTCCCTTCAGTAACTCTTAAGCCTGAAATAGCCTTTAAAGACCCGAAACTATTCTCACTTTACATTGCTGTTAGATGACTACGCTGGTGAGGACTTCCGATTCTTAGAAGTATACACACACACACACACACACACACACACACACACACACACACACACACACACACACACACACACACACACACACACATTTTCTCTACTTCTAAGAATCAGTGTACACACACTTCACTATCTAAATGGGGAAAAATATGTTCTCCTTAAAAAATCGAGTTTAATCTAAATAATAACTAAATATTAACTGTAACCCCCAAAACCTTACTCCTGAATCTAGGCCTAAACCCAGAACCTTACACCAATTCTAAACCTAATCCCAATTGTAACTTTTTTTACATAAACATTTAACCCAAGGACTGCCAAGTAGAAATAGCAAGGTTTTTTCCCCATGTATGTAGTATTCTCACACACCTTCTCACTCTCCTGGTCACCTGCTTGCTCGCTAACCCTAACCCCTAACCCTTGACATTTAACTCAATGATACAAATTACTTTTGTGTCACAAAACCTGTCCTTAAAATACATCATATACATGAGAACCGCAGCATAAAAATCCTGAAGAACAAACAAATCAGTAGTAGAAGCAGCTAGCAATGACTTCCTAGAAAGACATACATATGGGAAGAAACCTTATTGAAAAAGTTAAAATGTTTATAGACGACCAGCAGGTTTAATAATAACTCCAGGAGTTGAGGTAGCAACAGATCGGCACCTCAGGAGCAAATGTCAGGTGACTTTTCAAAACCAAGCAGCCACAGGTTGAGACAGCTCATCTGCGAGAGAGGCAAGAGGCAAAGAAAGGGGGGAGGGGCAGAGAGGGTTAAAACAGGGGGTGATAGAGGGAGAGAAAGAGGGGGAGAGAGACTAAGAGAGATAGCGAGAGAGTGGTCCGGTGTAGAGGGAAAGCGAGTGGGGTTGCAGTGTTGGCCAAAGTAGCAAAAGGTGTCTGGTTATAATCCCAAAGACGACAAGCTGAAAAATCAGTAGTTGTGCTCTTGACCCTTACTGCTCCTGTAAATCGCTCTGGATAACATTTCAATTACTACAATGTCAATTTTCATACAGCAGTTCTCCCCAATCCTTGGCCCTAGCACTCACAAAACCTAATTCAATTTAAAGGTCTGACTGTAAGTTAATTAGTTGGCTCATGTTACAGCAAAAACAAAAGTGCACACCCATTTTGTGTGTCAGGAACAGGATTGGGAAACATTGCCATAGCTGCCAGAATGAAACCAACATAGGACAAAAGTAACGAGCAACAATATCTAAAATATCAATTGGGGAAAAGAAAAGTCCCTAGACAAGAAAAATAACAAGAAATGAAAATAATAAATAAATAAAATTATCAAATGGTACGTGTCGCTGTGAGAGGGAGTCAGTTGTTTTTGTAAGTAAACAGCTCTGAAGTGGGTTTCAGTAGTCAGAACCAAAGTAAAAAAAAACTTTAAGTAAACCAGATCTGTGTTTTTACTTTTCTCAGCCTTCCTTAAGTGTCTGTGTTTGCGCCACTCCACGTTTGAGCCTCTCATCAGCAGGCCTTTGAGTGGAGCATCAGTTAAGGCCCTTAAGGAAAGGCAGTCAGGTCTGTTGAAAGTAGGAGCTGGTTTGAGCACTCATGTCGAACAGTGGAGGAAAAGGTACATGCCAGTCAGAATGACAGCCTTTTAAACAAACACAAAACATGCTTCAGGAAGCTTTTAGTTCCATAATGCACCTTTCTTTTACTGAAATGCTTCTTTGAAAAAATATTTTAACAAAAGTTAAAACAATTTCAACCAACTGTATTTCACAGTTTTTCTAATTAGGTAAGCAGACATTATAACACCTGCAGCAGGTGCCACTGACAAGATTTTATTCAAATTGAGGGGTCCATTTGTCTTTTGCAGCAACAGAATATTATGGGTTACATGAACACAACCTTTAGACTGCCAATAAACTGGTTGGAGCAAATAGTTTGGTTTCTAAGTTTCAGTAGAGTTACTTGATAGTTCAGCAGCAAACAGCATAGTGGTAAGGGTTCATGGGGGGTGGGGTCGGTTGGTGAATGTTCTCTGATCAAAACACAATCCTCAAGACAGTGGAAGGATAGTGAGAATGTCTGCTCTCATGCACACTGACACCCAACATGAGCTGGGGAAAACTGCCAACTGTACGTTTGAATTTTATCCACCCTGGAATCCGTTCAGCCTTGGACAAGCTTGTTGGAGGGTATTCTTTACTGTGACTGCCTAGTTGACAAGAACACCTGACAGTTACCTACTCATTTGGACTGACTTTAGGGCCTCTCTGCAGCCTGCAATATGTGACAGCCATGACTTTTAATTGTCACACATGTCAACCTTTTCAATGTCAAACAAGTCATGACTTTCAATTGTCAGTGTCACAGATTTAATTGGACTCTGTTCAAGCATCCATTTACATTGTGTCCGTTTGCAGAAGAAAGTGTAGGTATGTTGATTGAGAAAGGAACTACGTACAGCAGTAGTATGTTGAATTGCTCCTTCAGCCCACACACCTGTCTTTCCCCACCCTTTAAAAATCAAGCATTAAAATTACCTTTAAAAACAACTGTCAGCAGTAAGTCTCCTGTCTACCACCAGGTGTCTCTGTTCTCCTGAACAAAGTAATCCCTCTCTAATATGAAGCAAGGCAATCAATGAATAACAAGCCTGAACAAAATTACACTGAATGTTCCTGTCCTGTATAATTATTAGGACCTTCTGTTGCATCCAGAACACCAGTGTAAATCACAAAGCAAGTCCAACAGAGGATGTGTCTAACCATGTATCTACATTGGATTTGTAGTACCGTGTGGTTTTCCTAACGATGATTCATCAATATTTTTGTGACTTCTTAAATTCAGAGAGACGCTACAGATTATCAAAGAGAGACGGACATCAGTGGAGAACACATAAATGAGACTGAAGTGATATCAAGCTTATTTTCGTCACCGAAGGGATTAACTCTCAAGTTGCAACAATAGAGAAAACACCTGGTCAGTTAATTGGTGTTAAAATTGAAGACACTGCTTTGTTTGAAGAAGAACATGTCCATAAATTGCAGTTGCACAGATTACCCCTACATGAATGCATGAACAGCGCAGTGTATTTCCATGGTATTTTCTAGTATTACGTCAGCATTGTCCTGTCAAAGGGTAGTATGTAGTGTTTATCAAAAATGAATAGCACATTCCCGGTTCTGTCAGGTTCTCCGTTTCCTGCCCATTGCAAATGATCATCCCACAATAGCAAGACAAGTCATTCCTTCAATAGAGCCTAATCTGTGTGCTCTGCATTGGGACATAGCAAATCTGATGAATAGCAGATAGCAGAAATAAACAGAGGGCTTATCGCCTCCATATGCTCAGCTTCTATGTTCCACAGTATTTTGTGGCTACTTATTTAATGGCACCCCCTGCTAACAGCAACGGGTTTCCAGTTGCCTATGAAAGAAGAGAGCATTATTTGCACCACGATACTATAGCCTTTCAACACATTTTCTTGACATTCAATGTCATTACTGCAATCTTTACCAGTAATAGAAATTTCTTTGCTTGAATATAGGAAACTTCAAGGAGCAATTGTAAAATGATATGTTGAACTAACTAGCCACCATTGGGAGTGAACCAAAATACAGTGTTCCTCAGATGGGTTGGATGTCCTTGGCTGTATGGGGATGTGTAGATGATGCCGCCTCCCCCAAACTATACGTCTGGGTAGATCTTCTGTGAATTGCTCTTTTGAAACCATAACACAAATATATCTGTGAAGTAAGGTCTGTAGGTCAGGAAGGGCGGAAAGAAATACTGAATGCCATATTCATTTCTGTAGCTTTGTACATTCACAATTCATTTTTTAAAAGTGGTATGTCGCAGTTCCAAGCTTGGGTTTATCACTTGGTAAATTTTATCATAGGCACAAAGATATAAAGAAAAACATACCCACTTCCATATCCCTACAGAGATAACTTGGTAAAATCTGTGTCATGTTGGCAGTTTGGCACCAAGCAGTGTTGAAAGAAAGACGTTCTTATTTGAATACCAAACAAAAAGATAACTGGCTATCAGGTTGGCTTCATCTTGATGTCAACTGACCATATGTTAGGGTGATATAATGATGACTATATTGAATTGGATGGGAACGCCCATCAGCATAAGCTGTTGTGCCTGGGAGCTTCTGAAAAAAACATGTACAGAGAAGATGAGGTTTGTTCTCACTATGATCAAAGCACATCGAAGAAACAAAGTGAGAAATGAAAGAAGTTAAACTCTTACTGAGCTAACTGAAAAATACCCAGCTGCTCGCTGTATGATATGGTGGTTGAGCTTTCTTTGTAGCCAGTGGTTAGCCCCTGTTTAAATCCAAATCTTATTGATAGATTTTAGTAGCTTCCAGCATTTGTTTCATTGTGAGAAATGAATATTGGTGTGGAACAGCATTGGACCATAGACATACTTGGTATCATATCAGATTATATCATAAAAGTATTTTCAGCCACAGGGAACAGAAAGTATGTTATATAATTTTAACAGTGTGGCTGTGGGCTTTCTTTGACAAACTAAATAGTCCAACTTATTTTGTTAATGTTCAAATACTCAAAGAAGAGACTGTGAAGTTGTTTCATGACACTAAGGGATAATCCTGAAATAAGATATATTACTAAAGCTTTTCAAATGTACCAACCTACCTTGCATAATCTCAGACTAATGTTGCTCATTTTTTAAAGCAGCGTGTCGAGTATCATCCTTGCTTTGCAAGCACACTCAGGAATTGTTTTGTTGAGATTGTGTAATGGGTGTGAATGTGAATGTGTGAATGTGAATGGGTTAATACTATCCCTACTGTAGCTGTTGATTTTGCCCTTGAGTGGCAACACTGGCAATGTGAAACCTTTATACATTTTTCACTGTCCAAAGAACAAACTAAAAAGCCAAAGTTGCGGTGTTATTAGGTCAGTAAGTAGGCGTTAAGGGTTTCAGGTTTTCCATGACCTTTCACCCCTCCCTGTATCTCCTCACAGAGTTCTAATATGCTGCTGGGTAAATTGACTGAGGGGATAATTTGCCTGCACTATTGACACATACTTTGCTGGCACTATTGACACATGCAGACATAAGCGGGCTGCCTGCTCACTGTCTTCCCCCCTTGACCCAAATTAATTATGCAAATAGAGTTTAAAGGAGTTACATTAGAGTTATGTGTGTGTGTGTGTGTGTGTGTGTGTGTATGTGTCTGCAAATTATTAGATAAGATTCACCAAGAGTCATATATTGATGCTAATCTGCCGTGTTATTTCACTCTTACTCTTCCTTATGTGCACGTACCGAAGGTGAACTGTTTTTTTTTTACCATGCATTATTATGGCATTTGCTAAAAACACTACCACCACCGCCATTGTATTTTGCTTTATGAACTATCCTCGCCAAATCAGAAACATTTTTCTACCATATTGCCTTTCATTTGCATCATCCTTTTAAATGGAACATTTACATAATAATGAATTAATCTGCATAATTTTAATTACTTGATAAAAAGACACTGGATAGACCTTATGTCTTTCTTTCGGAGTGGATGGTCCTATTGCAGGCACTAATGTTAGTTTTTCCTTGGAAAAGTTTCCATTAACTAATGCAGTAGATTACGACTGTTCGCGTCAAAATAACTGCTGCGCCATATTCCTAGTGTCATATAACGTCAGTCACGGCCTCACAGAGGCCTTTTGTGAGAAATAGTCCAGACCAGAGAAATCAGCCCAGTCCCTGTCTGCGTCTGCATCTAACACCTGATGGCCACACGTACTCCTCGAGGCGTGGTGGCGGGTACGGGTGCTGTTGACGACTGTCGTCTTAGCGTGCTGCTTTCTGGACAGCCAGTAAACGGATCTGCTGCTGCAGGCAGTGATACACACTGTTTATCTTGTCCTTCCCCGGCCATATCCTTGCTTTCAAGTCCTAAGCATGAACACGCACAATTTGCAGAGGGCTGGACTTGTTGAAATTAGACGCGGCTAGCATTCTTGGTACCACTTCAGATGAGTGTGTGCTGAAGCCATGCATTTCTTAACAGACGTTTCTGATGTGTACTGGTTGTGGTGTGTATTCAGAGGTTTTTCATTTTTGGAATTTAGAAATATCTTTTATCCAGAGTCACTTACGGTAGTGAGTGCAGACATATTCTTATTTTTTCATACTGGTTCCCCCTGTGGGAATTGAAACCACAAGCCTGGTGTTGCAAGCGTCACGGCACATCAACTGGGACACAATCTAAAAGAGCAAAAGGATACTTTCTGGGGGGGAATTTCTGAACAATATGTGAGGGAGTTGACGCCGAGGTATGTGAAGTTCTAGCTAGAAAAATAAGGTGACCGTGGCTGTGGCATTTCAAAGGTTTCATCACACTTGGAAACCTATTTAATTCTAATGTTGTGGGAGACTATTTGTGTGAAGTTGTAGAACTGGGACAGCATTATAGAAAAAATCTAAATATTAATTAATTTTCACAGAATCACAACATGCCTCAAGAGCAAAAAAAACAGCAAGTGATGTACGTATCACAACAGGCCAGCCGATACAGGCTGAGTATTTGAATGGGGCATCCTCCAAAGGCGAGAGGTCATGGCTTTCGCGGCGTGAGCCTGTCAGAGGACGGTGGATGATGACGGTTGAGTCGACTGATGATGTGGTAGAAGGCATCTTACAGCCTGTTGTAGCCTGCCGTTGTAGAGCCACTGTACTTTATCTCTTGCATTCCATGTGGCACCCACGTGTGTGATTCCTGAGCAGCTTTGGGCACCGGAAAGCTCACAACACGCATTTCAGAATAGGACCCAAAACCTCACTACAAGCCCTCTGCCTCAGCACGGATGTATCTCTCTCCTAGTCCTCTCCTAGTCTTCTCATGCTTCAGGCAACTGCACAGATAATAATAATACGATGATACAAAAGATCAGGAACAGGCATTGAAGTTGAACATGAAAGCCGGTACTGTGTTCAGATGCTTGTTACAAAGAAAACACATTAGCCAGGTAACTACCTATAGCTAGCGTAAAAAAAACAGAATATATGCATCAAAACACCAGATTTCTGTAATAAAATTCAATATTAACAAAAACCAAAACAGTTGAATTGAAAAATACAACTGCAACAACTTAAATTATTGTTTGGCTTTGGCTGCTACACAGGAGCCATGGCAACTATATTGAGGTTCCACATGACTGCTCTGGTCAATCCTCTTGTCCTAGGAGAGAGACAAACCTGGGCATTCTCAGAGCCGTGTACTGAGAGTTCAGCCAAAGCGATTTCGGCATTATTATGCATTTGGGTCTTTCTGTTAACTAGGTTACCAGTAAGCATTTGCTCCTTGGAGCTGTTACAAATGCATTAATGATAATTTGTCATTTACTTCCACATTAAGATATAAAGGGGAAATAATGCTTTAGATACAATCAATATAAGTCATAGGCTAAATCAACATCTAGATTCAAATATTTTCTCATGCTTGGAGTTTTAATTTGTCAAAAATCGTGACATACAATTAATTTCTTTGCACTGAATTATAAAATTCAAACACGCTCAATCTGTGCTAAAATCAATCATGTTAAGCAACATACAGTTTGATCGACTGCACCAGTCAAAAGTTTGGACACTTTCCAATTCAAGTGAAGTTTGCCGGGGTCTCTATAGTGGTATCATGTCACTTCTCTGGAGTCCAGAACCATCAGAACGATACAGCTTGCCTGCATGCAATGGAGGCTTTAGGACAGGATGTGAAGAATGGCATTTCTGAACCCTGTGCTGAGCGCTTCAGAAGGCAGTGCTGGTTGCCAACTGGGCAGGCTCTTTTTTTCCAAAGTAACATTGTAAAGTCTTCTACGAAATAACATCTTTCTTCGTCGGATAATATTGAAGCCTGTGGTATTTTCCATAGCCTAAACAATTATGAAATGGATCAAATACAGTCGCAGAGCCTATTATTGTTCTGGCAACGATACTTCTATAAATATATAAATACTTGACTGCGGAAATTATTGTCGACCAAGAGCCTTACAGTTGACCAGCCGACAAAAGGGTCAGCCCTAATGTATGTTAGTTGTATTGTATCATGTTGTGTTTTAATTCATGTTTGGACCCCAAGAAGAGTACTTCAGCAGTAGGTAATTGGGGGAAAAAAAACAGTAAGCAATATATATATATATATTTTTTTTTTTCTTTTTCTTTAACACATTTGTATGAGTTCAATCTCCCCACAGAGTTGATGCTGTTTGTTAGGGAACTTCATTGACTTTCTCTTCTGACTTACCCGCAAAAACTATTCAATTGAGGTACATGCATGAAAGGTTTCCTGTGTGTAAAAAAGGAAAGCAGAGAAAAATAACGACATTTATGAAGACGAAGAAAACAGAACAGAATGTGACGCTGGTCAACTGAGATATGCCATGCATAACAGGTTTCCTATAAATCCAATGGGTGAAAACAAACAAACACAAGAAAACTGAAAAATAGTAAAAATATAACCTTATATAAAATGGAACAGAATCAGATAGTGGTCCACCGAGACACCATGCATGACCTGTTTTCTATGAGTAAATAAAACAATAAAATATAGTATTACATGTATATAGTTCACCTGTGTTATAAATGTATTCCACTACTTAAAAAAAAAAATTGGTTGCACTAAAGCATTCTTGATTCACTATATTACTCTTTAGCCGCTAAAAATGTAGTTTTAGCAACATTTTATTTATAAAATGTGCATGTACATTACAAATGTAAATGGAAAACATCTGGCCCCATTTTCAATAAACTTTTTTGAACCCAGACCCATTAACCAGACATAGTTGAATAGCCCCACCCTAAACAAACGCCGTAGGATATAAACCAAGGGTACGAGGGCCGGAGCCTGCTGGTTTTCTGTTCTGCCTCATCATTAATTTCACCCACCTGGTGTCCCAGGTCTAAATAAGTCCCCGATTTGGGAGAACGATGGAGTGCTAACCAGCCAGCAGTCCCTCTTTCACACTGCTTACAGTCTGGATGTTTATAATGTTTGTAGAGCTGACATAAGGGAATGCGTGGGAGTAGCTATCTTTGTCTACACTATTCTCTCTGTTTCAATGTTAAAATCCATTTCCACTCCCAAACAATATGAATTGCTGGCATAAAGCTTTGGCGTGGGTAAAAAATTAGCTCCAACTGAGATATTTGTTTGTTGTTTGTTTATTTTGATCCTCATTAGCTTTTGCCTTAGCAGCAGTTTCTCTTCACAGAAAACACAAGACATTACAAATAACCAAACTATTACACAGATAAACGAGAGCAGTCACACATGTTGTAAATACAACATAATGCAACTAAATACAATGTAGATTGTGTGTGTGTGTGTGTGTGTGTCTTTGTGCACTGAAGTATTAGAGTTTAGTTTCCTAAACCTGCAATGAACTCACTCTATCAAATACAATGCTCTTGGTTTTAGATTTAGGATGTGTGTTTTTCATTCTCCGTGTGCTAAGGGTCTCAGAGACCGCCCTGATTTCGGGTACTGACGTGTACAGTCTGTAATCATCTGAATACCTGGTCTAATAAGACAAGTGGCAAATAGTTTTTAAAAATAGAAGAATGCGACAGGAAAAGGCAGTGGCCCTGAGGGACTCACTGTTGTACCTTTCTGACATAGAGAAGCTTCCATTTAAGATCACACTCTGAATTTAATGGGATGAGTATCTCCTCACCGTGGCAGGTAATGTAAACCCATAGCCAACATGTTATTATTAGCAATTTATGATCAATAACATTGAACACTGCCCTGAAGTCCTTTATCTATTTCATTCAACCAATCATCAATTAGTTCAGTTGGTGCAATACTAGTTGAGTGCCCCTCTCAGTTAATAATCTGATAGTAATTTTTCCTGCTTTTCAGAAAAACAGCATTGTTGGTCCAACACAACTTTCCCTACCGGTTTAACAATAGCTTGGCTACAAACTAATTGGATTGCTGTTGGAGGCAGCAAAGGGTGCTTCACCATTTGTAGGCAGTGGAATTATTTTATCTTCCCTGCGTGTGGAAACACTCACTCTTTTCGGCTTTCCTAAAATGTATGACAAATAGGGGTGGTAATAAAGTCTGTTATGATTTTCCATAGGCTACTTTATTGGCCTATAGAAAATAGGCTGATAAAGTTTGATATTATCTATATAAGGTGGCTTATTATTAATGCACAACAAATGTTTTTTCTGCCGATTTCCTAGTTCACTTTCCAAAGTATCCCTTTCACTTCTGAGATTTTACCTACTTTACAAGTAAAATAGGAGCCTGTTTTTTCACCTTCCAAAAACCTGTCTGTGGTAGAGTAACTAATCAAATTGTTTCCTTCATTTACAACTTCAGAAGTGTTACTAAGGGGTGACTTCAATTGATGAATCCCCTGTTTTGCTCCTGAATTGTCTGAAGTTATACGGAAAATAAATGTTGCATGGTATAAGGACAGAAGCACTGACTAAGGCCCTGATAATCAGCCATTTAAGGACCCAAGCAAACAATTTACAGCACAAATTATGAATGTTAAATCAGACTACTATGACAGAACCCTGTATGATTGGAATGGGAAGTTAGATCTGGAAAACAGTATCAGAAGAGCCCATATACAGATATTATTACTGATTTTTTGCCTAAATAATTAGCCATGTCTTCTGCACCACGGTAGGCCAAAATAACTGCCAACTAAACATTGTACAGGCAATTTAGCCCTATTTCCAGCTGCAATGTGTCCTCCTCCAGCTGCAGTTTTCAGCTCTCCCCACAGGTTATGGATGTGATTCCTGTGTGCTTTTTGGAAACCTGGTTAAGACACTGTATTGTCCTTGGGTCGACTACTGGACTCTAATAGGACCACAACGTCCTGATTTCATGATGACACTTTTAAGGTCCCCCAGTACCAGGAACAGCAATGCAAACCAACATAATCAAATCTCCCCCATAGTAACAAATGTAAAAAGAAATCACAGTGCATTGTCATACATCAGTGTGTCATCTGTGTTGTAGAACAATGTTTATTTTTTCCGGTTACATAATCAACCATTTAAATTGCAGCGCTCATAAAGGGATTTCACCTCCTCTAAAAGTGACCTCACCTTGTCTCAGACAGATCACCACCAATCACAATCACAATCAGAATGAGGTTCTGGTGTGCAGTAGTTCATTGGTGGTGGATGCACTGCTCTGTCTGTTCGAATAGGATTGATGGGTTGTCGCTGCTATTTTGCCTTCTAGACCAGTGATATGTTTGCAAGATGGGAGCTGGAAGGATATTTTATGTAAATATGACGTAGCATTCAAAAATAGTGATACATTCGGTTTTCCCAAATTTGGGAAGGCCACAGTGTATTGAATTAGGTTTCCGTCTGTTCTCCTGAAAAAAATGTGACAAAACGAGCATTGTATCAATGGTTATGTTCTACGTGAAACAAAACTATTGTTTTCGTAAACAATGCATTACCTCACAACATCTGTAAACTTCCGCACTCGAGCTAACAGCATGGCGCTGTTTCAAAAACAGCTGAACTAGAGTGCTGACCTTATTGGAGTTTACTAGCTAGCAACAAGCACAATTTACGGACATTTATCAAAATGTTTTGAGAATGTGCAGTCCCCTATTGTGTTAATGAAATCAAATCTAGCTAATTGTCTAAAAGACAGGCCGTCATTCCGGAATGTTATCAGAGGACCCCTATGTTGTTCGAAACACTATTCAGGGAAAATAACTTACATGGCCGTTCCCAACAGTATCAAATGTTCCGTAGTAAATGCCAATGCTCCGTAGTAGTAATAATTTCAGTACCACCCCATAATATTCCCACAGAATGGGACTTACGACAGAATTATCTAAATAGCTATTACATGCCTACTTACAGAATTGAGAGTTGTCCATTTGGTCCCTCTGGCCTCTGCCTCTTCTTCCAGTTTACTTTGGGGACGTGGAAGGTTTCCTGAACTGCCCAGCTGATAAGAGCTTGAAAGTCAGTGCCATCTGTTGCACACGCTGGAGCCGATTCAGCCTCATCCACAGACACATCAAGTTTCTCGATGGCATTAGGTACATGTAGCAATAAATCCCACTCCTAGCGTGAGCTACAGTCTTGTAAACAAAGCCGGTTGCTGGATTAAGCCTCCTCGCAGACAGATTCGCATCTGTTTAACAGCAACTAATACAACTTGTTGGCATTTTTCTTTGGGCTAGTTGTCTATACTAGCTAACGTGAGCTACAGTTTTGTAAACAAAGCCGGTTGCTGGATAAATCCTCCTCGCAGACAGATTTGTGCCGGTTTATCAGCAGTTAATACAACTTGTTGGCATTCTTGTTTGAGCTAGTAGTTTATACTAGCTAACATGAGCCACAGTTTTGTAAACAAAGTCAGTTGCTGGATAAATCCTCCTCGCAGACAGATTTGCGTCAGTTTACCAGCAGCTAATGCAACTTGTTGCCATTTTTCTTTGAGCTAGTAGAAGTCTATACTAGCTAACGTGAGCAACCGTTTTGTAAACAAATCCAGTTACCGGATACAGCCTCCTCAGGGAAAGATTCATCCGCACGGCAGCTGCTTAATTTTTACAGCGATATATATATATATACACTGAATGTATCATATATTTTTTAATGCTATTTCGGTTGCCCCGTTCACTTCCACTGTTGCCCGGAGAGAGACTTCCTTTAATTAAGAAATCAAAAAAACTAAAAACTGTAATAATTCACAAAATAAATGTCTCTACGTACTAGAATTATGATAGATTATCTGAAAATAGGCCCCAAGTTCAAAAATAGCGAACTTTTCCTTTAAGTCTGAATCTCTTATGCTTGTGAAAGGGATCCCTATTGTTCGATTTTGGGACCACTGTTTTTTTACAATGATATAATAATAGTAATTATAATGGCAGTACTGTGAAATCCTTGTTGTTATGCTGATTGTGCTCTGTATTTCATTTCTCTGCAATTTATGTAAATTATAAATTGATCTAACTTGCATTCAGACTTTCAAACATTACATAAATCATTCTTAGATCTTTCATTTGTGTTAAATGCTAACAAAACAAAATAAGACCCATCATTATATCTTGCATGAACAGGTGGGATGGGCTGCAATGACACAATTGTTTTCCTGTAAATTTACAAAGGGCTCTTGCAGTGATTCCAGCATATCTGAATTCGCTTTTCAAGGTTAAAACAGAACAATACAGTAAGAGAACCATGGATTGGATAGTACTAGATATGACAAAGTTATTTTCTGATGTAGGTGTGGTGGAAATTACTCTAATATTGATGATGTTTTGGTGGTGTGCATTTGATTATTTTTTGCTAAACATTTATTAGGTATGCAGGGTAAACCTTAAAAAAAAAAAATTCTTAATTAATGTATTTTCTGTGGCTATACAAAGTTCAGTAAATACAAAATTATGTATAACATGGGGATAAAGAATTTGACTGAAGCACAAAAAGACCTGGCAAAACATTGAGTGTCCATGTTTCATGTGTCATTCTGCAAAACATTTAGATATTTTTTTTAGTATTTATTCAGTCATCTTTCTTTAATAAATATATTAAATAACTATCAACACTGTTTGTTGTTTCTTTACTCAGGTTCCCTTTTATCTATAATTACGTTTTGGTTGATTTTGGTTGAAGACGTTTTGGTTGAATAACATTCAGTTCCAAAAATGCAAAACATCTGACGGGGAAAATATTTTTCCCTTGCATTGTACATTGTTTAAGGTAGTAAAATAATTAACAAATGGGGGAAAAGAATGACCACTAGAACATAAAATTGAAACATTACAAACATTGAACAGAATGTTTTACGTAACGAGTGGAACCAAGAAAATGAAAGGAAGAATGAGGCATGATGGGAGAGGGAGCCATGTTGCCATTGACATTCCATAGAGAATGTTTAAACAATACTATGCAACAGAATTTCTAGAATTAGAACAATATGTAGAAAGAAACGTACAAATTTGGCATCAAAGCATGTCTCTAGGTATAGTGTGGCTACAGAGTTCTTGTTTTCCACTGGTTATTCATTGACCTCAGTATAAAGGCTTGGCTCGGCGGTTAGGTGGTGATCTGGCCAACCTTAGAACTAATTTAAGATTGGCCCAGTGCAGCAGTGTTTGCTATATACTATATGTGTTTCAGATGTGTCTTGCTGTATTCCGCCAGGTTGACTTATTCAATTTATTTTTTTTGTTGTTGAAAGAAGCAAAAGTGAAGGCCCCGATAGGATTGACCTCTTCAGCCTCTGTTCTGTTCTGAGCTGGAGCTGTTGGCAAACAACGGTGGCTGATTGAAGTCAGAGAGCAAGGCTCTCTTTCAGTCCTGGGCTCTGTGTTCACAGGTAAACCCAGGAGGGAGTAGCGCGCGCAAACACACACAGAGAGAGAGAGTGGCTAGAGTAGAGAAAGACGGTGTCGGAGGGGCACGGGTGGGTGTTTGGTTGTTGCCGTGGCAACCACCGTTGCGGACTCCACTAACATCCCTCTCCGTTCTGGCGCTCCGTCTTGCCTGTGTCTTTCTCAGAGCCGGATGGGAGAGGGGGGATGACCCGGCGCGCCCTCCGCGCGCCACGTTCAATCTCTGTCAGGTGCCATTCAAGCTCCTCGGGGCCATGAAAAAAGCTTCCCACTTCTCAGAGGCAGGACAATCTCTTTTCTTCCTATCTGGAGTCAATCTCGTTTTCTCTTTCCCTTCCTCTACCCTGATGTCATTCTGAATTTCTCTGTGTCTGATGGGGGAGAAATAATCATACCGAGTTGGCTTGACATGGAGAAGTAGATGGCACTTTGATCTGGACTGTTACGGGGGGTGGGGGGGGGCTTGGGGTGCAGCAACCCCTCGTAAGATCACATGGAATGCTTTTTCCTGTGTGAGATGTCATCGATATGCATTCCAACAGCTACATACACAGAGGAAGTGAAGGATACAAACAAGAGCCACACGTCACCCGTCGACGCAGAACACAGGGCTGTTGCTTTTCTGCACTCCCGCTGAATTATTGCCCTTCTGCCGTTGCCGACAGCTGTGCGAAATAGGACGCTGAGATCATTTAAAATAATGAATGAGTAATTATAAAGACACTGTATTAAATCAAGCTCACTTAAGTGAATTAACACAGGAAAACCATAAATTAAATCCTAACAAATTTAACGAGTTATCCGCAGTAAGAGAATACTGAAACAAGTGTCTGTTTGGCTGTTAATCTTATGAGTCAACCCTATTCATAATATAATCTTTCTTTTATGTAACGCGGTAGCCTGTTTTATATAACATGGCAGCTGTGTTTAGACGTGAATTGGGGATTTGTACAGATGTTGCTAATTCCAGGTGCTGGGGAATAAGTCCCCATTCCCTCAATGTCGGAGTTTTGGACACATGGACTCATTATAGCAGTGCAAATGCCTTTGGGTGTACATAAACCAGGGATCGAGGCCAAGGTTTTAACAAGCTCTGACACTTCTTCTCAAATTATGTCAATCATCTAATTAACTTAGTCTCTGTGGAGTTTTTTAACCGAGAGCTTGACGTGGTTAAGAACTGAGGTGTTATCATATTTGAAGAAAGCATAGGCTAAGCAGGGTTAGCAGCTCTGTCTAAATACACAGCTGTTGGAGTGAAATGTTAAATGTATATATTGTAATCTGTGAAATGTTATTGACCAATGTATCCTATACAGTACCAGTCAAAAGTTTGGACACACCCATTCACTTGAATGAGTAGCTGTTACCTTTCTTTCGCCCATTTCCTACCTAAAGGCAGAGAAGATATCAACTCCTTCAAATATCAAAGTGACATTCCATTCATTACATTCCAGTCATTATAATATGCCGATCCTTGTAAACGTCAACCAACTAACCACCATCACTCTGACTGTACACCAATATGATGCTTTTTATAGTTAGAAGGAGGTTACTTATCCTATGACGTTATCCAAGTCATGAATTTGTTGGTTCCGCTCCATTTATTCCATTCTAACTATTACAATTAGCACAATTTCCACTGACAGACAGACACCTCTGCCTGCCTGTTCCTTAGGTGACTGGGTTAGCATCAGTTCCGCATCATTCATCTTCTTACTCATCAGGGGAAATAAGCGCACAGTACACAGGGTCAGAGGTTAGTACATGGGGTCAGAGGTTAACAAATGAGCACTGGACATCCATTCTTCCATTTTGTTGATTTTCCAATCTGAAATATTAATGGTAAGTTCACGTCCATGCATTGATATGTACAGTATTAAAATGCATGACCATTAGTCCATTAGAGATGTTGGAATAGCAATTCCAATTAGTTCAAGTTAGCAACCTTGTTATTTTTCATCACGGTAGTTGATGTGAATACTGTCTAATGGATGAACTCTGTCAAATTGATGACCTGATACAGTAGGGTGTGCTACTTTCTATGTAATAATTATTATCACATTAATTAGAAAAAAAATGTAAAACACTTTAATAGTTAAACATAAATGAGGATGCCGATTAACCCCATGGACCTTTGACTGACAAATCACCTCACAGAGTCTGCAATGTATAGTAACCTATTTAGAACACCCGACATCTTTAATTTTATTTTATTTTTCATTAAAGCATGAAACTTGTTACTTTTGTAGCTGGGGGCTTTGAAAAAACACAGCTGTCCATTCCGTCATATCCAGGCAATGTGCCGAACCAGACATGATGGCTCGAAATGATGAACTGTATACGTCTTTGTTTTGATGGTCAAGGATACAGCTGTACCTTGCACAAAAGCAAAAAACTCTACTTGGCAGCCGCGATGGACAATTTGCTTTTCAGTCATATCCAAACAATGAATTATTTTTGTTGGTAATATCGTCATGCCAGTGTAGCAAAAAGATGTGTGATACAAACTACTCAGCCTTAAAGGGGCCATGTGTAAGATTATTACTGTACTACTTGCATAAGTACAAGCAAAAATGACATCAGCTGTTAATGTTTTAACTTAATGTTTAAAATATTGTTTTGTACAAAAATGTGCCAGAGTGCCTGAGATTTTCCCCATGAAAACTTTCTCACCAGTCCATCTATCAGTTTGAATTGACTTTTAATCTCCTCATACTCTCTTTAGACACTCACAGTATCCTTCCCACCCTAAACCACCCTGGACTAGTTAATACCATAACGGTATTGTTTGTGTAGGTAAGTGGAGGAGATAAGTCTGGTTATTGTTTTAATTCAGTCCGTTGAAACTGATTTGAATCCACGAGCCGATAAGGCAGAGAATAATAACCAGTGAAACCTACAATACCTATTCATTCAGAATAGTACAGGAAAGGTTTGTTATGTAGTTTATTTTATCATGAATTTCCTTGTAGTGTGACATGAACAGAATCAGTTATGTGAAACAGTCCTATTGGATTCCCACATGCTTTTTTATCCACCCATACTTCCAAACATCCAAACGGGGTACCGTACACACGCAGTCTGTTGAACGGAAAGAGACATTATAAAATATACTTCTACTCCTGGTTAAAAGAGCGAACAGCCACAAGGTGTCTGGTTAGGGACGAGGCGTAGTATTCGTTGATGTCCTTAATTCACAATAGAACAACTCCTTCACATTGATTGACTTGAGAGTGTAGGTGTTTGTGTGGGTGTGTGTGTGATTCTAGGAATAAATAGAAATAACACTCAATTAGGACATGCAATACCATAAATCTCACAAAGGGTTAATAGGCATGATAACAGTTATACTCATTATCCTTACTACTTTTATCCATGTGACAATGTATGTATGTAACTGTTCACACCCAAGTACTCCATGGGAATTGGTGGTAAATAACTTCCATTATTGGTTTACGTAAGAATGTTTGGTTTCCTGATTTGCATTTCGTCCTCTTAAGTGTGTTTGCTACTGATTAACAACTGCGTCACTCATTAGTAGACGCCATGGAATGTCTCTATAACCTATTGGAAAGATTGGCATACTTAACTTATTCTCGTTCTCAATATTATCAACAAACAACGGTGACTACACAGTATTGAGCTGCTACACCAGTCAACATAAAGTATACGGATATATCTATATGAGAACGTTGACTTAACCAACTAACTTCCTAAGAATTAGCAAGCATTTGTAGCAGTAACGAACAACACAGTTACAGACGGCGTCATGGTTGTCTGTACCTCCCAACATGCTACATACAATATCCAGCTTCTTAGTAAACAGTTAACTTATTGGTATATGAACGCACACTCTATACTTCCGCCTAACATGTCAAGCAAAGTCCTTTTCATTCGATCTGAGGTAACGTACTCCCTTCATATTTCTCACTGTCTTCCTCAACTATTTTCCCGCACTTAGAATTGCGCATACCAACTCACTAGGGGGCATCAGAACAGTCCATGTCTATATTAGAAAAGGGAAACTTTTCCACAGACATGTTACCAAAAACCTAATGTGACATCATTCTGCCATTGCTATTAGGCTAGCTACATTTGTAGCATTCCGTGAATTGACGTGTCCAGTCCACCACTGTACACTCACTTAGCACCTGGAGCAACCTTTTTACTGTCCTTGTCGAACCACAATGACTATGATGTCATTTAATGTATTTACTTTGGCATTTTGATGGAATTACTGTGACAGATGTAACAGGTATTTTAACAAAGATTGGCCATGTATGAATACAGGCATTAGTTTTCTCTTAAGTTTAGCACAGCTGAGATACTGGATTGTGGCTAACTTATATAAAGATGAATGTCATGCAGTGTACAGAGACATTTCATTTTTTTTTTGTTGAAATAGTAGTTAATTTAAAATGAATTTGTCTTTTCTATTATAACCATACATTTCTTCATGGGATGCAATGGTTTGGGCAAGAGGTATGACGGCTAGAGTGAAAAGCAGTGGCGACAACAGGCAGCCTTGTCTTGTTCCCTTATGAAGGTCAAAACGGGGGATCAGTGGCTGATTGGTGAGTATTCTTGCACAGGGGCTCTTGTATAATAACTTGTTTCATTTAGTTAATGTGTCTTATATGAGTCCTGTAATTGTTAATCAACCAATTCATTTTAAATTGATCCTGAAAAGTAGTTCATACATTGATTGAGCAGATGTAATGGAGAAGGTTTGTACTTGTTCATCAAGTAAAACTCTAATGACAGATTACAGTCTCCAGATTTTTCTCTCAGTATCTGGTATAGTCTCTCTCTCTCTCTCTCTCTCTCTCTCTCCATATATATATATATATAAATATATATATATATATATATATATATATATATATATATATATATTT
>JACXGI010010829.1:0-17644 GCA_016801175.1 Esox masquinongy
AGGACATCTCCTGTGCACAGCCCTCTTCAGATCACCCCACAGATGTTCAATTGGATTCAGGTCTGGGCTCTGGCTGGGCCATTCCAAAACGTTAATCTTCTTCTGGTGAAGCCATGCTTTTGTGGATTTGGATGTGTGCTTTGGGTCGTTGTCATGCTGAAAGGTGAACTTCCTCTTCATCTTCAGCTTTCTAACAGACGCCTGAAGATTTTGTGCCAAAATTGCCTGGTATTTGGAACTGTTCAAAATTCCCTCCACCCTCACTAAGGCCCCGGTTCCAACTGAAGAAAAACAGCCCCAAAGCATGATGCTGCCACCACCATGCTTCACTGTGGGTATGGTGTTCTTTGGGTGATGTGCAGTGTTGTTTTTGCACCAAACATACCTTTTGGAATTATGGCCAAATAGTTCAGCCTTGGTTTCATCAGACCATAACACATTTTCCCACGTGCTTTTGGGGGACTGTTTGTTTTTGCAAACTTCAGCCGGGCTTGGATGTTTTTCTTTGTAAGAAAAGGCTTCCGTCTTGGCACCCTACCCCATTGCCCATTCATATGAAGAATACGGGAGATTGTTGTCACATGTAGCACACAGCCAGTACTTGCCAGAAATTCCTGCAGTTCCTTTAATGTTGCTGTAGGCCTCTTGGAAGCCTCCCTGACCAGTTTTCTTCTCGTCTTTTCATCAATTTTGGAGGGACGTCCAGTTCTTGGTAATGTCTCTGTTGTGCCATATTTTCTTCCACTTGATGATGACTGTCTTCACTTTGTTCCATGGTGGATCTAATGCTTTGGAAATTCTTTTGTACCCTTCTCCTGACTGATATCGTTCAACAATGAGATCCCTCTGATGCTTTGGAAGCTCTCTGCGGACCATGGCTTTTGCTCTGAGATGCAACTAAGAAAATGTCAGGAAAATCCTACTAGAACAGCTGAACTTTATTTTTGATCAATCAGAGTCACTTTAAATGATGGCAGGTGTGTAATGACTTCTATTTAACATGAGTTTGAATGTGATTGTTTAATTCTGAACACAGCCACATCCCCAGTTATAAGAGGGTGTGCACACTTATGCAACCAGGTTATTGTAAGGTTTTTATTTTTCATTTTTCCCCCTCAAAGATTTCAGTTTGTTTTTCAATTGAATTGTTCACATTGTAGGTCACATTAAAAGTGGAAAACATTCTGACATGATTTATCTTTGTTTAATTCTTTTACATCACAAAAAACTGGCATTTTAACAGGGGTTTGTAGACTTTTTATATCCACTGTATGTCAAAAGACCATTTGTTTCCCTGTTGTTTATCAATAGATTCATCTGAGTCATTTTCACTGAGATGTAAATAATTTTTTTGAGGTCTGACTTCTTAGCACTTCTAATTTGAAACATTACAGTTTCATCATTCAATTTAGGGACTGCAGCTTCAACAGACCCAAATGGAATGAGGGACTTCCTGAAACATAGCATTTATGTTCCCTGGAAAGACAGCCAGAGGTTTTTCTAATGAAACAGTCCTGTCCTCCTTTGCCCCACAGTAAGACTGGCCTAGTCACCACAGCCTGGGACCGTCTTTACTTCTTCACCCAGGGAGGGAACCTGATGTGCCAGCCTCGAGGGGCGGTGGCTGGGGGCATGGTGCTGGACCTGGATAACAGCTCCGTCATGGCCGTAGAGTGCGAGGACAGACGCTACTGTTTTCAGATCACCTCCCCGTCTGGTAAAACGTATGTACTGTATGTACTTACCAACACCCTTTCCAGTCCCATGCAGAGGTGTGATGTTAAATTCTATTTACCGATAAACATTAATGCTTCATTGTGTTCCTCTGGTGTAGGTCAATGATTCTACAAGCAGAGAGCAGAAAGGAATACGAGGAAGTATGTGTCATGTCAAATGTTTTCTCCCTGTTTGTTTCATAGGCTTCTTTCTATTAATAGCCACCCACGTGTTAAGTCTTCATGTGCCTTCACAAATAAATTGTTGCAACCTTCCTGACATTGTTTTACAGGAGCTATCGGAAATCTTTGTTGACTTTAAGATAGAAATCTGTTTTTGAATGTCGGGCAGGAGAGTAAAACTGTTTTTCCTTTCCAGTGGATATGCACTTTGAACAACATCTCCCGACAGATTTACCTGACTGACAATCCCGAGGTAAAATCTTTACGTACCTCCTTACCTGGATACAACAACACCCACTGTCCTTCCCACCTGCACCTACCTCAGATACACTGTTATAAAATGGTGGTACCATAGCAATCTATCCTGGCACTTCAAAGCAGCTGCCGAGTAATCAATACCGTATCGTGACGAGGCAAAACACAACCTTTGTTTTGACAACACATCTATTCTGAGGACCAGCAGGACACAATGACGAAATGATTTGGTGGTGTAAGACAGGATGTGTCCAGCTCCAGGGGGCTGAGTGTGATCCGGTTCACTGTATTTTGCACATTTCCTGATGGTTTTAGAGGTGAATTCACTGAACTGTTATTTAGTGATTCATGGCACAGACCGTGTCTTATCTCTGCATTATCAGGGACTGTTACTCCCTTCCTTCTGGACTTCAACCCTGTGTGCGTGTGTGTGCGTGTGGGTCTGTGTGCGCGCACCAGAGGGTTCTGTGGGTTTGGATTTGTGCTCCGACATAATTTGTGTACATAAACAAATGTATTATCTGTTCTGTGACTTTCTCTCTGCCATCCTGGCTCTCCGGTCCCTCTGTCAGTTGTTTATTCAAAACCCAAATTGGAACAATTCTAAATGTGGAATGAATCAGGCCAAGAGGCATGCTCTCTGATCCAGCCAACCGGTGGATCAGCTCAGGCAGGGTCTAACACTGCATCATATGAATGCTATTCATTGGCCGGAAACGTGTCCACAGCCTGTTGGGTGTTTTGGATGTTTCCTATTTTGGGAGTTTGTGACTGTGAAAAGGTCCCAAGATTTTTCCTCAGAATCTACACCGTCATGGCACCACACACCATAGTGTTTAGGACTGCTAGCATCATCACTCTGTACTGACGCTAACTGCCCTCTGATGCCCTCCTAGGCGGTGGCCATCCGACTCAACCAGTCGGCCATCCAGGCGGTCACTCCCATCACCAGCTTTGAGAAGAGAGGAGCGGGCTCGCCCAATCCCAACAGGTCAGCATCTCACGCCGAGGAAAGTCCTTGGTTCTTCCTGGACTTCCCAGTGGGAAATGAAGATTATCTGCGTGCGTTGTTTCAGGAATTACGATAATGCGCTTCTCTATCTTTGTTTCCTGTCCCCCCTCCCCCTCTCTCTGCAGGGCTAAGCCCGGTGGGGTGCAGTCCTCTGGTGGTTCGTCTCAGAGGAGTTCCAGCGCTCCAGAGCCTGAGGACTTGATAGTTCCAGGGACGCCCATCCAGTTTGACATCATGCTCCCTGCCTCCGAGTTCCAGGACCAGAACCGGGCTGGGGGGAGGTAAGCCTGACGCCACAACGGCCAGGGTGTCAGAACCACTTCCTGTGCACTGATTGGTACAATTACAGCTCAGCTGGTTTGAATTTTGTGCATTTCTCTTCTTGACAGGCGTACAAACCCTTTTGGAGAAACGGACGATGACAGCTCCCCTGAAAGCGATGGTAGGAATTTCTTCAGTCCACCTTCCTCTGGTAACCCACTGCTGCGCACTACATATCCCGTGATCCTCTCTGTCTCCTGGTGTGTGTGTGTGTGTGTGTAGACACCCTGCTGCAGCAGGTGTTTGCGGTTCGTTTCCTGGGCTCCATGGCGGTGCGTTCAGGGCAAACCCAGGAGGTGATTTATGAGGCCATGAGACAGGTGCTGGCAGCCAGAGCCATCCACAACATCTTCAGGACCACAGAGTCGCATCTCATGGTCACCAGCAGCTGCCTCAGGTACACGGGCCAGCAGTGGGACCTAGGAAATGGAACTTGGCCTCACTGCTTCTGTTGGCTAGGTTGACTCATCGTCTTCTCTGTTTCATTTTTACGGCAGGTTGATTGACCCCCAAACACAAGTCACAAGGATCAGTGTAAGTATCTGAAAAATGTAAACTTAGTGTAGTTAGTGGTGTGCTTCAACAATAAGGCCCGTGGAGACCAGTATTCATAGATTTCATGTGTCGTCACAATTGACAGAAATAGTATGAGTCATAATCCCCAAAAAACCTTCACACTCAAAAGGCATCTCTTGGCCTTATTACACCGTTCATTTTTTCCATTGGGGTAAAAAGTGATGTGATGTAATTCCTGTGGTATACAGTCTCTTATAAACCTGGTGGATTGAATCCTGATTGCTGTGGTATATGAGACTATAAACAACGGGTATGGCATTGCATAAATTTTTACTGCTCTAATTGTGTCGGTAACTGGTTAATAAGAGCAATAAAGCATTCTTTAAAGTCGTGCCTAAGGGCAGCTTTTAGCTGTGGCATATTGGCCATATACCATGCCCCCTCGTACCTTTGCTTACATATGCCACAACTATCATCAGCCAATCAGCATTTCTGATTCAAACCACCTTGTTTATAAATTGTAATATAACAGGGCTTTCTGCCAATCCACCTCAAAGGGTCCGAACCAGACAGTTAATAATTGTGATGATAGTGCTACGGTCTTGATGTGAATGATTCTGTCCTGCTCTCTCCGTCTCCTCTCCCTCCCCTCAGTTCCAGCTACAGGAGGTGACCCAGTTTGCGGCCCACCAGGAGAACGGCAGGCTGATGGGGTTTGTGGTGGAGGGGCGGGACTGGAGCGAGGGGGATGAGGAGGGAGAGCCCTCCTTCAGTGCGTTTGTGTTTGAGAGTAACACAGAGGGGGAGAAGGTAGGTGCTTGACACATTTGTCTGCGTCACAACACTGAGCACTGTGCCTTTACCTAGTCTGTTTCACAATGTACATTGTCTTCATCCACAGATATGTTACACGATAAGCTTGGGGAAGGAGATTATAGAGGCAAAGAAGGTACATTTTTATATAAAGTTGTAACCAGACACTTAGGTATTTCTTGCATGAATCTGAATCTGTGTGTGTGTGTGTGTGTGTGTGTGTGAAGGACCCAGAGGTTCTAGCCCAGCTAATGAAGAACATGCCCCTCACCAACGATGGCAAGTTTCTCCTGCTGGACAGCGAGACCGGTGACACGGCTAATGGAGGAGTAGCAGATGAGGAGGAGTCAGAGGCCTAACCGTGCCTCCCAGAACCAGGGGAGAGGATTTGAGGTTCACCCGCCAAACACCTCGTCGCGTGGGCTTCAGGTGTCCTCAGGAGCCCTTCCCCTGGCTCTGTCTGGTACTCAACCAGGAAAATCTCCTGTCTCTTTTCGTTGTATTTTAAGACCACTGGACTGAGGTACAGGACGGGTACTTAAATACAAAGGGACACGTTTACTATTTTACTCCCTTTTCCCTGGTGGAATTAATACTTAGCCATCCTATCAGTTTAAAGTGGGGACGGAAAGGTCCCTTTTTCCAACACTAATAGGTTCACGTTACATAGCTTTGAGGTTAATGGTACCATTGTATCTATGCATCAGTGTATGGATTGTGTACAGATGGATGGAAGACTTACCTGCAAGTCCTGTCAGCAGCACTTAATGACATAATTATCCTTCCTATAGGAGAATATTGCACTTCCAAGGTCTCTATTAATCAAAGACTTGATGTCTGTAGCAGAATGCACCTTGTCCAGCAGCGTGATGAAGTAAGGCTTTAACGTCAATGAAGTGTGGAAAAATGTATGCACTGTATTTCCTGAATTCTGGTGTATCCTGTGATGCTAACCTCACATTCCTGCTGTCTGGGAGGCCGTGGTTGATGATGAACCAACCATGATGAATGTCTTTAAGCAGTGGGCCTGACGGCAAAGAAGCCTGTCTCTGAGTGTGCATAGCTCACGGTAGGCCGGAAACTAAAACGCAAAGAACCAGGATTACTTTTGCTATGCTCCTGAGAATGACATGCAAAACAAACGGGGTCTATTCAATACCTATCGTATAAATTCAGTAACAGCATGATTCAAATTGAAAAGTACCGTTCGCCCGCAAGCGCATACGGCATTCATGGTAATGGATGTTGGCTGAGTCTGAAATTTTAACATCTATATCGCTTTAGTGACACAGATTGAACGTTGCCCAAGGTTATAGGCAAATTGTTTTACAAACAGGCCGTGTTCATTTAATTTGCAATGCTACATACATTTTGATTTTCTCAGACAGTAAATCAGTACAGTACTTAAAGAATGCTCAATAATTGTATTGGCCTTAGAATCACCTTTGAGCTTTATTTGGATACATTCCTTACTGGTCACTCTTTAGATGGTACTTTTTGTGAAAAACTATATTTAATTACATTTCAAAGTAAATAAGATCGAATAAAGTGTCTATAAGATGTCAAAACCTAAGGGCTTGATTCAGTCTCTATTGCCGAATGTCATTTCAGAAGCCGATATGCAGTGTTTCCACGTAGTCTCCGATGATCTTCGGCTATACGAACTGAATTGATCCTCAAGAATGCATAGAGGTCTGCAATTTTCGGAGTATTGATCGCAGTGCTTACAGTGCATGAATTCATTCTAATGTCATTTGTTGTGTTTCATATCGTTCCCAAGGCAGCGGGACGGTGTTTAGACTGTCTAGTTTCAGTAAAGAACTACAGTAACCTGAACTATTCCATTAACAATGAATCCTGCATTTGTTAAAAAACAGTGCACTAACCATTCACCGATAGAGGAATGCAAATCTAAATGAGTGAAATTACTGATGCACATAGTATTTTCCTGTACACACAGACCGTGTATTTCTGTGTATATATTCTTTATCTTAGCCCTGAACCTATACGCATGCACTGTTTCTGAATGCCCATTGGGGTTTTTTTGTATTGCGGAATAACATTAATAATAGGTCAAAGCTCGACTTTGCGTGGACCGCAGGGTCATTCAGTTTTGACCAAGGTCATTCAGTGTGGACCATGGTGATGATAACCAACTTTAAAGGAGCTTTTCCCTGATTGGTAACTTTAGAAGAGCTTTTCCAGGAACCCCCGTCCCCACCCACCCCCCCCCCAAAAAAACAACAAAAAAAAAACATGAAAATTCTGCAGCAAATCCTACCTTACATATTATTTAGTGCATCAGTGTTGATAGGGGACAATCACATTTGACTTAAAGGCCCAGGTCAGTAAAAATATATTTTCCTGTGTTTGATATTTGTCCACATTATGTTGCTTTTAGTGTAAGAGCTGTTTTGGCCTGCCTTGTGACATCAAGTGGAAAATCAGTAGATCAATAAGGAGGTTCAAACAGTAATTCCTTTTATCAATACAGGTCCAGAAAAAAAAATAGTTCATTTTAATTAAATCATTACAGTGAGGTGCTTCATTGTTACAATAGATTTGATATTGAGATAAAATTTTACTTTTAAATGTAATTTAGGATTCACCCCCTAGAGAGGAATACTCTTCAGTAGTCCGTATTAGTGTTGTCCTTCATATGGCTCAAACTCCTCCAGCTTTCTGAGTGAAACTCACCGTCAGGGAAAAATATATTCAAGCTATCTGGAAAATGTACAAAAATTGGCAAGTGCATTGCACTCTTTTACTGGAATTTCTTTTGTAAACGAACATCAGTTGTAAATGACAGTGTGTCTACTTTACTTAACACTTTAATGTCATTGTTTGACTTAGTTTTCTAAAACAGGTACGTTTAAATCTTCTGAACGGCTTAATCTTTTTAAAGTGACATTTTCTTACTCCCTTAAAACATGCAATTGTTAATAAATATAAGTGACATTTTAATACTTCCTTAAGTTTTATTATTATTTACACCACAAAATAAGGACTTTGTTCAGTTGAGGAATGGGGTGGGTATGGGAAGAGGAGAGGCACCTGAGCTTTGGCTTGTGTTATTTGGCATCAGCAAGGGGCTTGTGCGGTTGTAATCCCTGTGACAACAGACAATTGTGGACAGGATGCAGTATGTTGTACATTCAGGGACATTAAAGTTTTGAAACAGGCTGACGAGGTCTATTTCAAATGTTATTACATGTGCATTGACATTGACTCTTAATCCAGGATATGGATTGTCATACTTCATGCCACAAATATACACACGCCGAAATGGATGTGGGGAGGGAAAGATTTGTACACACGTACACTAAATAATATTTAACATCCTTTACACAGACTTAAGACACCTTCAAGATATAGTCTTATCTACAACACACATACACACATTCAGGAGTCTTTGTAATAGTTGTTGAAGTTGATGCGAAGCAGGAAGTCCTCCAGGTGAGGTTGGTATCCTCTGTTCACCAGCTTGGTCACCACTAAGAACACACCACAGACAGAAAAGACACCAGAGATAGAAAAATGAGTATGTGCCCACCAGTTTGGTTAAAGGTGCGCTACTTTGAATGTATTCTTTAAATAGGTGAACAACACCAACTTTGTTTCAAACCAACTTTAGATCATACACGTTTTAGCAAATTCCTAAAGTGTCCTACGTTTGCAAATTCTACAGTAATGAATCCTATCGTAACACAAGACATCATACTAATTATTAGAGTCCCAGAAGTATGAATAGTATGTTACGTTAATCCTGTGATACTGGATTCAACACCAGCTAGAAAGTTTCACTTCCTCTTTAGGGATCAGCTTGTACAAAAGCTATGTACGATACTTTTTCTGATATTTTAAAAATATAAAAAAGGCATTTAGATGGCAAAATGACTCCCTACCCTATGCTTTTGCCATTCTGAACTGAAATTGACTGAACTGTTTAGAATTATTGTAACAAATAAATTAAAGAGGGATTTCGCTTCAACATTGTTGCTTTCGCTGGTACGGCTTCAATAAAAAATTCTGCATTTTAGGCTGTGCTTTTGTATGCACTCAGCAATTTCTGATTAATACATTTTGTGAAATATTATCATTCCATTATTACAGCAGATCTATGAATATTTTGTTATATCCTTATATATTATAATCCAAAAATCCAACATGTAGCTCATTTAAAGTAATAACTGATATGACAACTTTTATAGAGTGGAAGTAAGACAAATCTGACCAAACCATTAAGTTATTTTTACTCTACCCATTTTGACAAGAGGTGCTCAGAACTAGGGACTGCTGGATGTTGATTAGGAACTAATCATTTCACCTTCTCTAGAAAAACCCCCCAATGACGCTTTAACGCCGTACCTTTGAAGAGAAAGTGGGAGTAGTACTTAAAGGTGTTATATGACTGTTGCATGGCAATGAAACTAGGGTGCACCGCCTCCCCCTGCTGGCTGTCCCAAGGCTGTGCAATTAGCTGTGCCCGGAACTTCAGGATCAGACTGAAGATGCTGTGGATTATATTCATGACTGGAGCTGCCTTCTCTGTCAGCAGACCCCTGGGGAATGAGTAAAAGACAAAATGTTGAACTAGCAGGTCTTCGGTGAAATGACAGGGTACAGTCAGTGTCTCATGTCTCCCTGACCTGAAGATGGCTCTGTTGAGGTAATCGGCGTGTGTACGGTGGATGGCGTCCAGATCGGAGGCACCGGCGAGCTTGGTGGTGAACTCTGACCAGGACACCTGCAGGATCTGGTTGGCGATGTAGCCCTGGATTACCTTCACAAAGTGCTGCATCTCATGTCTGTAGAGTTGCAGCTGGCGGAACTGAACCGAGCGGCCCGCCCCTTTCACCAGCGCTATCGAGAGACGACACGGCTGTTACTTCAAGGGCCACAGGGACAGGAGGACTTCGAGGGTGGGGCCATAAATTGGGCGATTCTCTTGGAACCAGTTTTGACATGTCAGTAGAATGAAGTTACATTAACCTATGAGACATCTGAAGTAGTCCTTATGTGAGCACATGATTTACTCATTATTTTATATTCACCATCAGAATTCTCTAGCTCCTTTACCTCACTTAAGCAGCTGATTAAGAAAATGGAAAAACTACAATGGGGAAAAATGCTGATTTATTTATAATTTAATTGAAAATAAAAAAACGGGCATTTATATTATGTATTAGTTATTTCCGTGTTTAAAAGATTTTTGGACTGTTGCGGAAAGAGAATTAAGATACGCTTAATATGTGATCAAAAAATATAATTCTTTAGGCAGCAGATAAGTAGAGATCATAATCGGTTATTAAAAAGGAAGATTTGTGAAAAATTCAAATTCAAAATGTTTTATATTCCTTTTACAGCTTCTTTAGAGTTACCCAATAATGAATGGCGCAATAGAAAGAAATTCTGCAGCTAGAATCTCCCTGCTCCCAGGTGCTTTAAAAGAACGAATGTGGGGCGGACTGTATTAAAGCACTTGAGAGCAGCGGCGTGCTTTTCTTTCCAGCTATATTTATACATTCTTATCTATGGCTTTCTATCCTTATTCTAACTGTTCTGCACCAGAGACCGAGCTCATACCAGTCCTCTTCAGGTGAAACCAGACGTCTCGGAGGCTCCACACCATGTGTTTCAGCTGCAGCAGGAAGGAGAACAGACGATTGTACTTGTTCATACAGCTGTCAGTGATGATGATGTTTAATGGCCAGTCCACCTGAGAGACAGACATGGAGGGAGGCAGTGGGTGGGTGAGAGAGACGAAGCAGAGAGGAAGAGTATGAAGGTCAAATGTAACAGAGGGATGTTGGAATAAAGAAGAGCAGGGAGATGCAGGGAAGTGGGGGGTAATTATCGCGTTTTCAAAAAGCTCCCCTTCAATCAATTCAAGAGAGTCAAACGTATCCCGTGACAATGTCGTTTTCCCTAACAAGACCAACACTGCATCCCGATATGAGGGATGTCAGCCATCGCCCGCTCTCCTACACACACACACACACACGCTCGTTTCTTCTCTTACCTTGTAGCGTAGCTCCAGACAGTTGAGTGCGTCGGGGGCGTGAGGGTGGAAGGTCTCGGGGAGAAAGCGCAGGGCGAAGGTGAAGTTAGGGGCCAGAGCGCTGTCTCCATGGAGACTGTACTGAAGGGCCTTACTCAGAATAGAGTTGAGGACCAGCGGCGTCAACAGGTCCCCAGGGGTCTGGCCACTGCCCATCTGACCACACACACACACACATACATACACGTTAAACACAGACACACGCGCGCACGCACGCACCACCGACCTGAAAACAACATGGCGGATCACAGAGAAAAGACTAGGCTAGACAGGGGCCTCGCGCTGCCGCGTGCAGACACCCAAACGTACACCCCCGTTTGAGAGACACCGCACCCGCGGCTGCATTACCTTTTCGAAGATCAGGTCGCTGAGAGACTGGGCAAACTCGCCATCCTCCATGAGCAGGAAGTGCCTGAGGGCCTCGAAGTGCCTCTCCACCCCCAGCTCTACGAAGAAGTAGTCCACCACCGCCTTATTCACCAAGGACACACTGGCAGACGGGGAGACAGCGGAACGGCAAACACAGAGAAATCGATTTTAGAGAAAGACCGATAAGGAATTGTTTTTAGGACTGATGCCAACGCTGATGTCTGGGGGTGAAGAAGGCGTTAAATGAAAAAGAATATAAGTACTCTGACTCGATGCTCGGTCTGTATATTTGTTATGCTCGAGTCGGTTTCCCAGTGGGTGAACCACAAATGAATCACACATCGGATGGAATGAAAACATTCTTTCAACCCGTGGGTCAGGTAGCTGTTCAGAACTATTATTTTGCTGGTCTGAAACATTTTATATAAAGGCAAAACTTTATTTCTGTGATTGGCGAGATAATCAGCCATCACGCGCTGAGAAAGCGGAGCAGGAACTGTCCCCTCCACCCATGTGACAATACTATATGTTACGTGGCCAGTCAGGCTTGCAACGCTACTTTTCTAGGCCACTTTTTAGCTCATGTGAAAAGGGCTAGCTAGCATACCTAGAACCAGACAAATTAAAGATTATGACGAGCGAAGAAACCATTGTGCAAACATGCTGCACGAGTGAATTCAGTGTTTGTTTTAATGATTTGTGTTTTTTCCTGGAAGAGTACAAGATGGACGTGCACTCACTGTGTGATGAGCGGGGTGGTGACGGAGTGCTTCATGAGGACGGGCAGAGAGACCATCCCACTGAGCTGCACCACAGTGGTGTCTGTGGCCCTGCGTAGCGACGGCTCCACCGGGAGGCCCCAGGGGCCCCGCGTCACCTGATGCAAGGGGTGACACTCTGGGGCCAGCGCTGTGGAGCGAACAGACAAACACACAGTGAGACTTCAACATATTCATCCATTGTCCCATTTTCATGATGGATACGGTAGGCAGCATATCCGTCAATACTGGTTCTATCTTAGTAGTACAAGTTGCATTACATAAGCGTCACAGTGCTACTTTGAGCTGTGTCAGTCCTTATACCTGATACCATGCCATGTAACAGCTTGGGACGGTCATGACTGGGTTCATTATACTACAACAGCGTATGTGAAGTGCCATTTTCAGTAGTGCATTATACAGAATTAGTACACTACCAGACGCGACTCACTCATGAGACTGTAGCAGTCCTCATACTGCTCCACCTGGTACTGAGCTGCCAGGGATCGGAGGTACTCCCTCTCTGAGCTGTCTCCAGGGGACAGAGGCAGGCCCGCCGCCCAGGACGAGATGCCCTCGGCCAGCCGCTGTTGCTCCTGCTGCTCCGGGGTCCTGGCGTCATACTCGTTGCCCGTCTCCGTCACCAGGCAGCCCCCTCCCAGGGCGGAGTCCGAGCTGTGGCCGTAAACACCGCCGGGAATCGGCCCGGGTCGAGGGCTGACGCCGGACACCACACACCCTGCGCCTAGAGCGGAGTCAGACGAGTGACCGTACGCGCTGCCGGGCAGAGGCGCGTGGAGCCGTTCCGTCCCGGGTATCACGCACCCGGGACCAATGGCCGAATCTGACGAGTGTCCGTATTCACTTCCTGGCATCGGAGAGGGAACGGCGGCAGCCCCCGACACCACGCACCCTCCGCCCAAAGTCGAATCGGAGGAGTGTCCGAACGTACTGCCGGGCAGGGGAGCACGGAGGGGTTCAACGCCAGAGACCACACACCCTCCGCCCATGGCGGAGTCCGAAGAATGGCCGTAGGTACTTCCAGGTAGAGGAGAACGGGGAGCTTCGGTCGCCGATACAACGCAGCCTACGCCCAGGGTGGAGTCAGACGAGTGGCCGTAGGTGCTGCCAGGTAAGGGGGGCAGTACTGTCTCTGTGCCTGACACCACGCAGCCTACTTGAAGTGTGCAGTCGGAGGCGTGGCCGTGCTTGCTCCAGCGCGGTTGGGAGGGGTCTGCGTCCAACACAAACTCGCCCGCTTTAAAGTGAGTGTCGGACGAGTGACCATGGACGTTCTGGGTGGGTACGGAGGCCACCTCTTCAGACATGTGCTCCCCGATTTTAATGTGAGCGTCCGAGGCATGGCCGTGGATGTTCTGTGTGAAAAGGGCCGATGCCACTTCCGAAATGTGCTCTCCAATCTTGATATGGGCGTCCGAGGAATGGCCGTGGATGCTTGCAGTTGGAACGGGAGAAGTCACCTCCGATTCTAACTCTCCTACCTTCATGTTAGCATCAGACGAATGACCGTGAAGGTTTCGAGAGGGGAGAGGCGTGTCCACGTCTGAAACATGCTCCCCTATCTTAATATGACCTTTTGAAGCATGGCCATAAACGTTAGAAGTAGGGAGTTCAGACCCCCTGGAGGGTCCGGAGACAGAGGGGAAGGGCTGTTCTGGGCCATCCCCAGCATCAAGGCCCTTCTCTGGGCTAGAGCCGGCGGCAACCTCCCTCAGAGAACCAGCAGCCTGCTCCTCTTGTCCCTCAGGCTGTGTTCCCATGACCTCTGGAGCTGACGGGGCTGGGGTGTCTTCGGTTTTCTCCTGCCTGCCGTCTGTCTGCTCTGCCTCACTTCCATCCGCCAGCAATACTGTGCTTAGAGACGGGTGTCCATGGGCGTTGGCTGTGCAGAGAGCCAGGGGCACATCGGAGGAGTACTGGTCCAGGGGGACGCTGGACTGCGAGACCAGGCCACGGGGACTCGGTCTTGGGAAGGCTTCCTGGACCCTGCTTCCTGACACCACACACCCTCCGCCCAAGGTGGAGTCCGAAGAATGGCCGTAAGTACTTCTAGGTAGAGCAGAAGGGAGAGCTTCTGTCCCTGATACTACACAACCTATGCCCAGGGTGGACTTGGGAGGACCTAGTGGGATGTGGGGTCGGGGATGGGCCACCTCAGGCTCTACTGCAGGACCCCAGTGAGGTCGAGTCAGGGCCGGGGCAGTCACTCCCTCCAGGGGACTGTAGGGGGCGCTAAAGTCATAGTCTACCAGTTTAAATGGAGCGGGAGATTCCAGGAGTTCTGACCCAATCTCCTGCAGGGCCTGGTCCACCTGCCGGCTGTCTGGTGGCTTGGGCAGGAAGTTGTCAATGTCGATGTCCTCTACGGTGGGGGATGGGTTGATGGTTGTAGAGGGGGAAGGGGGTAGAGGTGGAGAGGGGGAGTAGGGAAGTGTTGCCAAGGTTTGGGTTGGGTCCACTGACTGATCCGGTTTGCCTGGGGCTGAAGAATCCTGTACAAGACAAGAATAAGATCACACACTCAGTCAAGCTTACACTTAAGTGAAATAGTGGTAGATGACACAGCATTTTAACAGTCTGAACTGCTAAATGATGCCAACCTACAACCACCGACACATACCTGTGTTGACAGGTGAATGGTCTGGGCTGACGCTGGCTGCAGTATTTCCAGAGGGGGTCTGTGGCCCCCCAGAGGGTACTTCTCCAGAACAGACTGGGGGTTTAGATTAGAATTATTATATAGTCATCATAAAGTCACACTTCACCCATGATGACCGTCATTCTAAATATAAACCATACTGTACTTCACCCATGAACATCACTGGAATAAAAACAGTGTGTATTTACAGCAGCGTACTACAGACCTGGGTCAGTTGGTGGTTGGTATTTACAGCAGCGTACTACAGACCTGGGTCAGTTGGTGGTTGGTATTTACAGCAGCGTACTACAGACCTGGGTCAGTTGGTGGTTGGTATTTACAGCAGCGTACTACAGACCTGGGTCAGTTGGTAGTTGGTATTTACAGCAGCGTACTGCAGACCTGGGTCAGTTGGTGTCTTGGTATTTACAGCAGCGTATTACAGACCTGGGTCAGTTGGTGGTTGGTATTTACAGCAGCGTACTACAGACCTGGGTCAGTTGGTGTCTTGGTATTTACAGCAGCGTACTACAGACCTGAGTCAGTTGGTGTCTTGGTATTTACAGCAGCGTACTACAGACCTGGGTCAGTTGGTGGTTGGTATTTACAGCAGCGTACTACAGACCTGGGTCAGTTGGTGGTTGTGATGTAGGAACTGGACCCGGGCCTCGTTCAGTCTCATTCGCTGGAGCCTCCACATGGCCCGCCACTCTCTCTTGGCCGCTTCCTCTGATAGGTGGCTGTACTGGGCAATCAGTTCCTTCCTAAGGACCGGGATGCATTGTTTCTTAGGCTGTTTATGCATTAGCTTTCACCATAAGCAAGCCTGTCAAGCAGGATCTCACCTTTATCTTTATATTCACCAAAACAACTAAGGACCAATACTGGCAGTAGTTAGTTGTGTCTGATGTGAAATTTGCCTTTCAAAAAAATTAAAAAAAAGACCAATTGCTTAAAATCATGATAGTGAAATTTGTGTGTGGAGAGAATGTGAGTGTGTGTGAAGTGAATAAGGTGTGTGTGTATTGTGGTGCGCCCCAGCGTCCAGACCAGACCTGGCTGTAATCTCCAGCTGTTCCTCCAGGGCTTGTAGTCGCTTCTCTCTGTCTCTCAGTTCCCTGGCAAAGCTGTAGTCATCCTCCTGCTCCTTCCTCCTGGCTGCACTGTGCCACTGCCACCCAGACACACACACAGACAGACACACAGACACACACACAGACACACACACAGACGTTTACGGTTGCAAACCTTCAATACATCTCACACTTGTTCTCTCCTGATTCTAATAATCAAATGTTGAAACTGAGACATTTTATTGTTTTTTGAAAAATATATGCCCACTTTGAATTTGATGCGAGCAACACATTTCAAAAAAGTTGTGACAGAGACTACAAAAGACTGGAAAAGTTGTGTAATGCTAAAAAAATAAACCTGGTGGAATATCACACAACTAATTAGGTCAATTGGCAACAGGTCAGTAACGTGATTGAGTATAAAAACATCATACCAGAGCGGATGGGTCTGTCAGAATTGAGGATGGGGAGGGGTTCACCATGCTGTGAAAGACTGCGCGGGCAAATAGTGCAACAATTTAAGAATAACATTTCTCAATGTAAAATTGCAAAGGGTTTGGGGATCTCATCATCTACGATACATAATATCATTAAAAGATTCAGAGAATCCAGAGAAATCTCTGTAAACAAGAGAATAGGCCGAAAACCAATATTGGATGGCCGTGATCTTTGGGCCCTCAGATGGCTCTGCATTAAAAACAGACACAAATCTGTAGTGGAAATCACTGCATGGGCTCAGGAGCACTTCCGAAGATCATTGTCTGTGAACACAGTACGTCACTGCATCCACAAGTGCAAGTTAAAACTCTACCATGCAAAGAAGAAACCATATATAAACAGGATCCAGAACTGCCACCTTCTTTTCTGGGTCCGAGCTCATTTAAGATGGACTGAGTCAAGTCAAAACTGTTGTGTGGTCTGACAAATCAAAATTTTAAATTATTTTTGGGAATCATGGGCGCTGCGTCCTCCAGACTAAAGAGGAGAGGGACCATCTGGCTTCTTATCAGCGCACATTTCAATAGCCAGCATCCGTGATGGTATGGGGGTGCATTAGTGCACATGGCATGGGTGACTTGCACATAGGTGAAGGCACCATTAATGCTAAACAATATATAAGTTTTGGAGCAACATATGCTGCCATTCAGACAACGTCTTTTCAGGGAAGACCTTGCTTATTCCAGCAGGACAATGCCAAACCACATTCTGCACCTATCACAACGGCATGGCTCCGTAATAAAAGAGTCTGGGTGCTAAACTGGCCTGCCGGCAGTCCAGACCTGTCACTCATCGAAAAATGTTAATGCATTATGAACTGAAAAATACAACTTGATTCTTGCTGTATCAAGCCAGAATGGGAATACATTTCACTTTCAAAACGACAGCAACTGATCTCCTCAGTTCCAAAAATGCTTTCAAAATATTGTTAAAAAAAATTTGACAACACAGTGGTAAACATGCCCCTGTCCCAACTTTTTTGAAATGTGTTGCTGGCATCAGATTCAAAATGGGCATGTATTTTTTTCCAAAAACATTTGATATGTTGTCTTTGTACTATTTTCAATTAAATATGGGGATAAATGATTGGCACATCATTGCATGCGGTTTTTATCTGCATTTTACGCAGCGTCCCAACTGTACCCAAGTTGAACCCGCTACATCCAAGTTTAGCCAACTGTTACACTGCTCTGAACATAAGAGTTCCAAGCTGGTGTTTATATGAAGTACGGTCAAAAATAACAAAGTGAATATTTTTCTCAGTCCTTCAGCTTTAGTTTGTGAAGAAACCGGAGAAGGCATTCCATCCCCGTCTAACTCACGCTCCCTCAAGCTCTTGAACATCCACGGAGTTGAAAAGGGAGACAATTAAGATTGAAGAAGCAGCTCTCTGTCTGTCCCACCTCCTGTT
>JACXGI010010830.1:0-26544 GCA_016801175.1 Esox masquinongy
TGTGTGTGTGTGTGTGTGTGTGTGTGTGTGTGTGTGTGTGTGTGTGTGTGTGTGAGAGAAGTGCTGTAATGCTTCAGAGACCCCGACACTTGTTATCGTTGGAGATTAACTTTTCTTTGTCCCTTCAGCATTTCTACAGGATGAAGTCATCCCTCATCCCCCAAACCCAAACTGGCACTTTTTCCCTTGTTGTTACAGCAGACTGCTTTGTGGCAATGACCCACTTTCAAAGTGAACTGCAAAGATGCAGTGGCATGGCCTGGTGTGAAAAACAGAGTGTTGTGTCCCAAATGGGATCCTATTCATTATTTAGTGCACTACGTTTAACCATAGTTACTATCAGATTGGACAGACATTGTGCAATACACAGGCCATTTGGGATGCAGGAAGTGTGTTGCCCAGGGGACCTTTCGGAGAGAAAGCAGTGTATGACGATGACAAACCCAGATCAGCCCCATTCCCAGCTACTGTTCACCGTTAATGCTCTAGTACACGGAACCTACGGCCTCAATACATTCAGGGCTCTTGGTAACTAACGAGTTGTGATAATACAGCTTGAGGATCTAAGCATGTTGAAGAGACATGTGGGTAAAGCACTGCTAAGCAAACAGTGTAGGCTGTGGACCGTGATACGGTTTGCCTCTGCTTATTGTTTGTTGCATAATTTACAGCCCAACAAACGTAAGCATGCGGCAAATGTACACTTGTGCAGTACAATGGTATTGACTTTACACCTAAGGGGAATAGTATTTGACAGGACAAGGAAAGGTTACGAGAACTGATAGAGGTTAGCAGTGGGAAAGTCAAGAGCTGATAAATCTCTTGTAAAAAGGTTTGAAGAATGAATCACTGGCTGAGGTGACTTCAGGTGGCTGATTAGGCATTTTGCGAGCGATATCCAATGCACACAAAATGTTTTGCAGCTCATGCCGAGACAAAGTGGCAGTTCTACTGAGACTGACCTCTGCAACAATGGGTCAAGCTGTTAAGTAAACATCCAGCTAAACATCATCCCCCACCAGCCTTGAACATCCACCTAAATATCACTACCTATCATTTACCCTTATTTTTTCCAGGTAAGTTGACTCAGAACACATTAACATACATTGCTGACCTACAGTAGAACCAAATAGGGAACATGCTCTTACTCCAGGACGGGACAGATTTTTCACTTCCTACAGCTCAGAGATTTGATATACCAACCTTTCAGTTGCTGGTCAGTTGCTCTAACCACCTGCCAAAATCTTTCATCTATCTAATAAGAAAAGGAAACATCGTGGCCTTGAAGGATGAGTTACTGTGAAATGAGCACAGTGGTCATTCTGTATGTCTCAGGTTGCAACTGCTGTAAGGTTGAGTTAATGCAAGTAGAGTCCGCAAGTATTGTCAACTGGCGTGTAGCATCAAATATCGGCTGCTGTAAGAAACTTGGATGTAAAGATGGGTTAAATCTGCCATCACTACGCCAGCCAAGAGAAAACACCAGCAACAGCTGCCATGACAAGTTCAGGGCAGTCATGTCTGCTTAACACCACCATGCTGAGTATGGTCATGTTGTTAGGACAGGAGAGCAATTGTGTCTTGAGTTCATTGGTTGTGACTTTCAGACAACTGAGCTCAAGGGGGAAAACAACAAATCAGAAGAAGAAGCAAATGTCTGAAGAGTCTTAGATTTGACTTGCATATGAATTGCAAAACGAATTATCCCTACATGACTGTAGTCAAAAACTGCATAGTTCCTGATTTGACAAAGCCATAGTGTTCATAACACACCATGAAGCGAGAGCCTGGAGCCTCGGGGAAGGACAGGCGGTCGGTGCTGCTCGTCAGAGCTCATGTGAGAGTCATGGGTCAGGTAGAACAAGGCTAGTGCACACACATTTATTACAGATTTTTACAAATCCAACCTCTTTGGCTTGTGCGGGAAATCTACAGAGCCTAGTACATTGAGTTAGGCTAAATATTTCAGAGTAAATTCCCTAGTTGAGTTTCTTTGGAGTGGGGGCTCTTACACAGTAGCATGAATTCATCATTTTCAGTCACGTGATTGCTCGGACAGCCTGGCGGGCAAAACATTGTTAAAACAGGAAGGCTAACACTTCTATGGAACTAGTGCACAAGCCGGTCAAATTTTCTACTTTCACAGCCTATGATGGTTTAAATCAGTAAGGGTGGTGTGTAGTGTAGTGCTGCCAGTATAACACAATCTTGTGAGAAATGTACTGGTAATATACACGTTTTCCCAATGTCAAGTAAAACATTGATACTCTTTAAATGACCCACCATTGACAGCCTGGGTTGCTGTGGAGAAGGTTGGTTTGGTGCGATTTTCTCCGGTAGTAACTTTGTTATTAATTTAGCTAACGCTATAACAAGAGAGGTTTAGCTAGCCTCACTAACTTTAGCTAGACCATTGGAGTTGGTTGCACTGGTGCAGATGAAAACAGACCATGTCATTCATTACACTGATTACATGTAGACATGATTGCAAATACTATATATATGCAGTTAGCACATCCAATGGAACTACAACTATCTGGTATTTATAGTATGATACGTATAACTAGTAAAAGTATTATTAGTAAAAGTTGTCAATGGTGGGCAATAGAAGGAGACTGTGTTTGCCCGCCAAGTGGGCATTCTCATATGCTGTGATGACACGTGAAAACTATCAATACACTACCATTCAAAAGTTTGGGGTCACTTAGAAATTTCCTTGTTTTTGAAAGAAAAGCACCCGCAAAACACCAGTCTCAACAACAACAGTGAAGAGGCAACTCTGGGATGCTGGCCTTCTAGGCAGAGTTGCAAAGAAAATGTCCTACCGCAGACTGGCCAATAAAAAGAACAGATTAAGATGGGCAAAAGAACACAGACACTGGACAGAGGAAGTAATCTGCCTAGAAGGCCAGCACCGGGTACTGTTTAACTGCCAGTTGGGGAACTGTGAGGCGTCCGTTTCTCAAACTAGACACTCTAATGTATTTCTCCTCTTGCTCAGTTGTGCACCGGAGCCTCCCACTTCTCTTTCTATTCTGATTAGAGCCAGTTTGTGCTGTTCTGTGAAGGAAGTAGTACAGATCATTGCACGAGATCTTCAATTTATTGGCAATTTCTGGCAATGGAATATAGCCTTCATTTCTCAGAACAAGAATAGACTGATGAATTTCAGAGTAGACTTAGAACAGACTGATGAATTTCACATTTTGTTTCTGGCCATTTTGAGCCTGTAATCAAACACAGAAACACTGATGCTGAAAATACTAGTCGAAAGAAGGACAGTTATCTTTAACCAGCACAACATTTTTCAGCAGTGCTTACATAATTGCAAAAGGGTTTTCTAACGATCAATTAGCCTTTTAAAATGATAAACTTGGATTAGCAAACAACATGCCACTGGAGCACAGGACTAATGGCGGCTCTGTATGCCTATGTAGATATTCCATTAAAAAAATTGTCTGACATTCGCATTTGATATGGTCCAAGGCCAGTGTGACAGGGCTTTGACCCAGTCAGAGCAAGGTCAATATGTCACAAGGTCAGTGACCTGTACAGTACATACAATCTTACTAAAACACCTAATAAGATTCCAGTACCTGTCACTCCCTGTAAACCCTGTCATTCCTCACCCCCAGAAACACACCAAAGTGAGTTTGTGCGCATAAAGGAGAGAGAGCCATGACTCGAGAAGCAATTTAACAGCTGCTGTCAGCTGACAGAGCAGAGGTGCTTGGAATGTTTAAGTTTCACATAATAGACATATTCACAAGTTCTACAAGTTGCCTTGACGGGCGGTTCACTGAAGAGAGGGGAACAGTAAGAAATGGGACAAGACAAAAGAGACTTTGTGGCAATGATTCTGATTCTGTGATGTGACACTTTGAACACTGGAGCTGGAGAAAAGGAATGCCCTTGACGTTAACTTCTGCAGAGGTGGGGGACCCCTATTCACAGCATCCCATGACAGCCCACAAGGAATGCCGGGAGCAGACGTAATCTCATAATCCCTGGCACTAATAACCTAACTTAGTGGGCTGTGTAGTCATTGAAGTTCAGAGGAAATTGTTTTGGCATTATAAGGCAACTTCCGCACCTTTGAAACTAGCTAAATAGCAGATCTAATAGGCTTTTGCCGCACTCGACAGCTTGACTGAGGATTCCTTCGTACCTCCGCCACTATTGACGCTCTGACCCAGACTCTGCGGCTGTGGCACACGCTTCTTAAAGCTTGTCGCAATGCAGAAATGGGGAACTGGGATGATGGTCTCATGGAAAACACCGCCATGGAGAACTTGTGTGCGGTATGGTGTGGTGACAGGGGTGCGATCCAGAGCTACAAGTAATGAGGCTGGGATGCAAAATTTTCCAGATGCCTTTTCCAGATCTACTGCTGTGTGAAGTTCATCAAGTCGACCATGAATCTGTGCTATGCTTAGGGAGGAGTCTAGACACTGTGGATAGGACAGAAGGCCTAGGTCTGGAATATTGTACTATGGCTCGCCTCACTCCAAGTGAGAGCCAAATGATTTATAACATTACTGGGTAATTATCGGCAGGGAACTGAGAAAAAGACACAACAGACTGCCATCAATGCAAGCAGCACTTGCATTGTTCCAAGTTCAGCCAGCACACATAAGCCTATGATTTAAAGCCTATGCACATGCATGCCGGAGAGACTGGTCAAATTTGGGACTCCGGTGCCTTTTAAAACAAACCCCGGCATTTTCTGCAGTCATGTCAGCACATTTCCAAAGCCAGTGGCCTCACGGACAACACCCTGAAAGAGATGGCTTTCATGTGTACAGAGACTGGGGGTGACTGGTGGGTTAAGGTTAATGTAAAGGAACGGTCTGATTTAGAGCAGATGGCTTTTCTGTAGTTTATATCTACAATGACCAACCGACCCATAGAGGCAGTACATTTTCTGCCTCTGCTTTGTTCCATTTGAGCTCTTAGCTAAAGATCCATATTTATATTCACACTCACAGTTTCCTGACTCATTCTCATTGACATATATATTTTCACCCAACTTTTTGCATTGGCAGGCATCCAAACAGAAGGTGGATTTAATATGAGACAGTGCTGCTGGCGCCGTGCCAGATACGAATAAATGGTTCCTCTCCTCTTGATATGAAAACATTCCACACAGTAAGAGGGAAAACCTCAATGCAAATATGTAGGTTAACATACTGAAGTGGGGGAATGCCAAGAATATAATCTCTATTCTGGACTAACTGTGTGTGTGGGTTGACTTCGGATAAAGCTGCTGACATATCTCAACCACCTGCTTTATTAATTTAACCTGGGCAAAACAGACCACTCAAAGGATTCCAACTGCACTACAAGCTTTATCCAATTCTTGAGTGACACACGGCTGCTGAGGGCAGAGTGACACTTAATGAAGAGGTCATCAGGTGGCAGTAAATCTGCTGGATGTGGACAGCCATATGCTTAAAAAGTTGACCTGTTTGGATGGCGGATTTTGACCACCTCTAAAATCATGGCGCCAAAGTTGCTGCTATTTGGTTATAGACTAAAGGAGTGACCTGGTTATCTAACTGGTATGTGTCAACGTGCATATGGTGAAAACATTCGGCACGTCATTTCACCTTTGACACAAACATGCCACAGAAATGATAGACGATGAGGACTTCACGGAGTGGTGCGGATGACATTTGCACTTTCATGGCTTGAGCTTGAGAGGCCTCCGACTGTCGTCATTCATCTCACAAATAATTGCAAAGCCTATAAAGATGGTCTATACGAATGGTTCACACACATGCTAATGGAAAATCCAAGGTCACGGCCTGAGATAAACAATATGCTGAGAGACAGAAATTATCTATGCCTGCTCAGCCAATCATCTATGTAGAGCAAATGACTGCAATATTGTATTGTCTTCGTAAATGTATTCAATACTTGACTTTTCCTTGAATGTCCTGTATTATGTCAAGTTTGATGGTTTTTGTGGACCCCAGGATAAGCAATTTTTTGGCTGTAGCTAATGGGGATTCTAATGAAATATGAAAATACTAAAGGAGCTCCAGGTTTGGTTATCCTGTTTCACCAGTTTGTCAATGCCAGTACATTTTTGGCTAATCAACTGGTTAAGCCTGTTATCACTGGTTTGCAATTTCACCTGCAGAGCATAATTGCCACCATCTCTGAAAGAGCTTAATTAATCTGAAACAGCCACACAGAGTGTGGGTCTTAGGTAATGATTAGGTGGCTGAATTTGGAAGGATAAACTCCTCACCTCGAGAACAAAAAGGCATAGCCAAGTGTTCCTGTTGATCAGCCACTTGTTTTCCCCAATGAGGAAAAGGGCCCTCTGAGCGTTTAACCAGCGCCCGGACTGAAAGAGGCCTGTTTACTTTGTGGCTGTAACATGGAGGAAGAATGAACTCTGAATCCTGTGAGGAGTAGAGAAGGACAGAAAGAAAGTGGAGGGTGTTAGAGTCTCACATGCTGTTTGGGCAGAGAGGGACATTTTCTGAATACCTTGGGGCATTAGCTCTTAGCTGTCCCCTGTGTTGCCTGTTCCAAAACACCACAGTGTTGATTCAGTGTGACTCAGCCTCTGTTACACAGTGGTTAATCAGCCAAAATAAGAGATGCGGGTCAGATGCCACACCTTTATGGAGATGAACACTTTCCGTGCAGACTTCATTACCGGGATTTTTTCAGCATGGCTGAAAGAACAAGGTAACAGAATATCAGGTAGCACCTCAAATCTGTGAGAAAGAAAAACAAATGCTAAAAAAGACCCTACATTTCTTGTGTTGATTACAAAACATTATGCGGATTTGATGATGGAACTGTGAGATTTCTTGCTGAAGAATATAACAGATGTAGGAAGTGAAATCTACTTAATTAGATTGCATTGGAGAGACAGGAGGAAGTAATAGCGTGACTGTGCTTCCCATCCTCTCTTCTCACATGTGAAAGCAAAGAGGGATCTTGTGGATAAGGTCCCCTCTCCTGCTCTACGTCTGGGTATTTCCTTGGTGCTCAGCATATTTTGCCAGCAAGTCCAGCAGTGAGATCCAAACAACATTATTAATCGGGTTGACTACCTAATGGTGTACTTTTGCCTGGCTGTCAAGATTCTAGGCACAGAGGTCCTTACAGAGTTATAACATAATTCTTTCCGAGACTGAGGACTCCCCTGGCCACTGGAATGCTGTGGGCAAAACATTACTACCTTCCTCTACACATTCAAAGACAAATATGCAAATAAACAAACCACTCAAAAAGGCACTTCAGCCTTTAGTCTTGTGCACAGGCTTCAATTGTGTTAAAGGACAGAAACCATGTTAAAGGACAGAATCTCTCTCATCGCTATAATTTGAAGATGTAGGGCTAACCTACTTTTATTAATTTGAAAAGGCCTTAACCAAAATAAATGAAGTGACGTGGAAATAAAAACTGATGCATTTCACAGGAGAGAGACATATGAAGTACAGACTCTGTAGGGCCACTGCTTATGGTCTATATATAAATCAACACGGTGGACCATCTTTATTTCATTAGTTTGCTGTCAGAGGCATGTGATAGACCTAGAGCAAGCACCAGAACACTGTTTCATCAGTAGCAATGATATGAAAATGGCTTAAGAGTTAAAAGCTTCAAATAGCCATAGAAACATAGGCCTAAGACAAAGTTGAGTCAAGTTGAAAATAACCGAGGAGCTCAATGCTCAACTACAAGCTTGTAAATAGAAATTCTTCCAAAATCACATTAGGGCAGTGTTTTGCTTTATACGACCAAATGTTCCTGCATCCAATGTGGTTATTTTGGATGGCGATGAAAAGGTTCTGGTTCTGGTATTGATCCATGGGGACAGGGAGGTTCCTCTAGAGCAGGAAGCCTGTGGAATGCTGTAGCGCTGATCTGCAATTATCCACGTGCAAGAGTCTGGAAAGCACAGGACCACGCAGTTCACACCTAACAGCTGCATACAGCGCAGAGAGGTTATGCCACGCCACAGATGGAACGTTCTCAGAGCTTCAGCCAGGCATTCATCTTTCATGCTTTTATCCTCAACAGGTCTCTGTACACTTCTCTGTCTCTGTACAGTTCTTTGAAGTGACAGATGACATGCGCACAACACATACAGCGGCTGTCAAAGCATTCATCCCCCTTGGACTTTTACATTTTTGGGTCACAATATGAAAGCAAAATGGACTTAATTAGCAATGTCAAATGTCAGTGAAAAATATTATCTACATTGTCCTGCTGGAAGGTGAATCTTCTCCCAAGTCCAAGGTGTCTTGCAGACTTCAGCAAGTTTTCATACAAGATTTCTCTGTACTTTACTACATCCATTTTGACCTCTATCATCACAAGCCATGAAGCAGAGAAGCATCCCCATAGCATGATGCTGCCACCACCATGCTTCACATGGTAAGGATGGTATTCTCAGGATGATGTGCAGTATTAGACTTGCACATACTGTTGAGGCCAAAAAGCTCTATTTTTGTCTCATCAGATCATAGAATGTTCTCTTTCTGGCAAACTCTAGCCAAGATTTAATGTAAATAGTTGTATTTTTGCCCCTCTCCCATAAAAGTCTGATTTTAGGAAGCACTTTGCTATTGTTGCAATATGCCGTATCTCCCAGCTGTGCTATAGAAGTCTGTAACTCCTTTAGAGTTGCCATAGCCCTAGTACCCTTCTAGCCCGGATACTCAGTTTTTGAGGATGGCCTGTTCTGGAAATGTTCCTACATCACTTCTCCTGATTTGTGCTTTTTTTTGGAACCTTATTTTCGGATTTGCTTTGAATGTTCCTTCATCATCATGGTATTTTTTGTTAATGGGACTAACTTACCTTGAGACCTCCCAGGGACAGGTGCATCTTTTCTGAAATCATGTGACACACTAATTGTGCACAGGTGGACTCATTTCAACTAATTACGTAACTTCTAAAAGAAAATTGATTGCACCACAGTTCATGCAGGTGTCATAGCATCAAAAGATAAATACTTACATATTATGTAATCAAATTGTTTTATATTTAATGAATTCAGAATAATTTGCCTATTTTATTTTTTATTATGACATTATTAACATTTTTTGTGTTAATCAGTGGGAATAACTCTGGGGAAAAATCAATTTTCATTTCATGTTGTAACAAGGGAGGTGAATACTTTTGAGAGCCACCATACTGTATGCTGTAATTTCAGGCTACATATCCAGTTCCATAGTCTCTGGATGGGACACTAACGAAAACCACCAGACCATATTATGAGAAATGTGGAAAACAGACTGCTTACTAGGGTAATCAGTCAAGTGTTTACTTCAGCATTACAGCCAGATAACATAATCACGTGATTTACAGTAATTAGCAAACAAGGCAAAACAAACAAATTATATCTGTGCAAGATCCAAGCTAGTGCATGAATTCTGGCATGAAGACAAACATGGTAGGTTAATGTTCCTTGCCAAGGTGCTAAATCTATACTGGTCTTCATACTAGCCATTGCCAAATCCAGCAAACTGTAGAGCAGCTTTTAAAAACTGTGAAATTATGTATGTTACAACTGTATTTTAAAAGAAATTCAATCTGGTTTAAGTGCCCATCACAGCCCAGGGACTGCAGTAGTGGCAAATGATCTTCGAGTCAATAAAGATGCTTAACAACTGTCTCTGCTTGTACTAAATCAGGATAAGACAAAGGTACTTACTATTAGAACCAAAACAAAGAGAGAATCTAATTCACATGCACCAAAAACAACCCCAAAGCCAAGGAGTAAGAGATATGGAGAGGCAGCTTTTAGCTTTTATGCTCCCAGCCTGATAGAGAATCTGAAGAAGGCCAAAAACATTTTCAAAATAAATCTCCAAACACATTTTTCTCTTTGCTTTTCCCTCTGATTTATGTTAATTCTGAAGTTTTTAACCTCTTATTTTGATTTTACATCCTGTTTTTAATTGAATTTCTACTGCTTTTATTTGTAATGATTTTATATGCATTGTGTATGAAAAATAAAATTTGATTCAGCAACATGTTACTATAGCTTACACTATGACATCCATGCCTTATGACAGTAAAATCTATGTATAATCTGATCATGTGCGTAGGCTCAGCCTAATTCAATTTCATGGGAATTATCAAATTGTTAACCATTATGTAACTCCAGCTAACTATGGCATTCATGCCTCATTTGGCCTAATTCAATTCAATGGGAAATGTTCGGTTTATCATTAACAGAGGTAGTTTCAGGACAGCCATGAATTTAAGCAGAATCTGAGACCTGAAAAAAGTCCTTATGGACTTTGTCCAAAAACACCCCATGTTCCATGAAATGCCCCACTGGCAAAATTGGCCTCTCTGTCCGACTGGTACAGTACCTGCCAGTAACTAGATGTGTATTCCATAAAAACCCACACAGACGTATGAAATCAGACATCCTAAAGAGAATCCCAGAGGTGTGGAATTATCGTTTCTTCCTTCAACCCAAGGCTGTCTGCATTTGATGACTCATGACCAATGAGTTAACAGGGCTAATCAGCAACAACCAAGATAAAGGCAAGAGTCTGTTCACTTCTAATCCACCTCACTTTAAAGCAATCAAAAATGTGGCTTAGCAAATCAGTCAAAATTTGGCATCCATATTAATAGTCTACTATTAAAGATTGATTCCAATATTTGTTGCAAGTGACATGTTTTTTTTCCCTTCTTCTAATCTAAGACGCCAGCATCTGTAGTGTGGTGTATCATTCATATTGAGGACATTTGTGACCAGTCACCAGAAGGCCACTTCCTCAGTAGCTGACCACTGGGAAGTGGATACGGGGATCTGATTTAGATGTGGCTTAGCTGAACACTTAGAAGTGAATGCCTTTGGTTGCTAAAAAGTACAGTGTCTTTTAGTCATCCTCAAGAGACATTTAAAAATTGGAGATTTGTCATAAAACATTTGTCACAATGTTTTTAATATTAAGACATGAATATTATTATCACATCCACAACCTTTATGAAGTTAGGATTATCAAAATGCTACAAGAGAAGACTGATAATGGAAGAGAGAAAACAATTGATGTTAAACTTAAGTAAGAGGTGGCTTTAAAAGACATGTTGATGATCCCATGTAAAGTCCAAAAACATTTACTGAAAAGCATTTTTAATGTTCAATTGCCAGTCGCAGTCTCCCCTTCCATCTTTACAACACCGTAAAACAAGCAAACAAAACTCACAACACTTCAATTTGGCCTGTACTGCCTCTTTCACATATAATCGTCATAACTAACACTTCAGAACAGATTTGAGTTGGGAAAGAATGCTCTGAGAAGAAATATGATTGACTGGAATAATTTGTTACTCCAAAAAGGACATAATTCATGCAATTCCATCATACATGGTAAAATAAATACTGCATTCACAAATATACTGTAAACCTTGAAGACAATATGCAGTGTTTTGTTTTATTGTGATGCTCAGGCTGATGTTTGCGTGGAATCGCCCTTGATCAAATCTCAAATATGTTTATTCTACTTGGTCTTCCTTGGGTCAACACGGTGCTTGTCAGATGGCTGAGTATTGTTTGCCTGGTAGTCTGAGTGCTGCTCTGTAGAAAGACAAATGCCACCATCCTGTGACAATAGCAGCCATGTTAGCAGAGCTGAGTGAATAGACATGGCCTAGATTTTCCTACCCACAAAAACACACCAAAATCAACATTCTATGTATTAGTAGTCCAAAATTTTTAGATTCACAACTTGTTTCATCATTGTTTTTAGTTTACAGGGTGGTGTCCACTGCACATTAAAGATGTCGACACTCCTAATTAACTAATTAAATTGTTGCTATGACCGATGAGTGGCTCCTGTTTTAACCAACAGAAATGATCCAGAAAGCTCTTATCCATAGTAACCTCATCACGTAGCCTAGTGTAGCCTACCCACACTACTTACCAGCTGTTGGTTAGTCCGAATTTGGTAAGTGCCAAATTCAGACTAACATTAGATGGCATATTTTGTATTTACCACAACATTTTGTGACAAAACTATCAGTAGAGTTGAAAATGAATGAGACTTGATGAAAGTAATTTTTTGTTCACTACATCAACATGCAGTGGTCCTCATCCAGAAAGTTAGATTCGTGGAAACATGCAAATATTTTCTTCATAAAGATAAATTTGGGCTTGAAAATGAGTCGCCAATCAAATGGAAACCTACTAGTGACACAGAGGTTCAGCACATACTTCAAAGCAGTGGACTAAAGCCATTCAGTGATGATACTTGGATGTACAAAGAGCCAATGGCAAAAAATATTATGATGAATTTTCTTTGGCATCACTCAGGGGAAATGGTAGAACAGGTTAATCAAACTTTACTTCGAGGACACGTTAAGATGCTGCTAAAATGGAAGGCAGTTTGAAACATACAGCCCTTGCCATATACTTTCCTTATGGCGCTGCTACAACACAGCCATCGGTGCCAGGCATTGCCATTGATGGAACACTTGAAATCAATGAAAGCTTTTGTACTGACTGAGTTACGTCACATCGACTGGCGGCATCCAAGCCCAATAATCAATAAGGTTTGCATTTCGATAGCTGATCAGAGTTTCTTAAATTATGGGTCAGGACCCAAAGTGGACCACAGGCACGTAAGAAATGAGTGGCTTCACACACTTCTTAATTTGGGTCATTTGAGAAAGATTTGAATCACAGGAGAATGGATGATTTCTCTTTGGGTCATGAGCTGATAATGTTTCAGCAGGTAGAGAACACATTGGCACCGTAATGATGGCTACACAATGAAACATATGTAGTGTAGCTGAAGAGTTACAGACATGTAGATATAATAAATGCAAAGCAAGAACCACACTTTTGAAAGTAAATACTCTCTTTACCTGTGTGGGAGGAATCATATACACACATATACACACATACATACATATACACATATACATATACACATACACATATACACTCTTTTTTTACAAAGTGCGCATGCAACACTTCAGTTGCAGCAGATTAAAAAAAACTCCTTTGCAATACACAACTCATTAATGCAATGCACAGGTCAACTGATCCAACAGCAGTACAGTACCAGAAAGTATTTTCTTTTTTTTTTCCACCTACAACAGTGACTTTTGGACCTGACCTATGTGTAAGTAAAATATAAAATAAAAGTAATTCAAGATGCAGTCTAGAATGTGTAATATTTTGTTTATACAGAATGTGCATATCTATAAGTAGAATCACTATAATAACTCAGTTAGCTATGAAATTCCAAGTTTGAGACCGAGTGGTTTTGATGACATGTAGCACAAATCCGCACATACACGACATAGTAAACAATTTCCGGGGACCCTTTATCATGAGAACATCAATTAAAACCAGTGTCAACATATTAAGAACTGCATATTTCAATCTAACTGGGAATTTTAAGATTTAACAGACATCCAAACTTGTTAGCCAACCTTGTGATTCAAGCATTTAGCAAAGATATGACTTTCAGTGACCTTTAAGGGGGAAATACAAGCCTATCACTATAGTCTGAGGCTTTAGCATTCTCAAACCAAACAAACAAGGGCTGCATGATTTGGCAGCTGTGCCTGTGACAATGTACGCAAAATGAAACACTGCATCAACTCTGCTTGATTCCATATCTAGTCTGAAACGGACGCTATTCACACATTTACAAATTCAAATACGATAAACTGCTTGCCTACCGAAAAACATTCCATAATGTTTTAAATATACAAAATAAATACTAGTGAACGTGTGTGTATTCAGATAAAATTATGACATGACAGCTGGGACAGAGAGCATTGCAACAGGCTATATTTTAAAAATTATAACGTGTTTGGGACAACGCCAGAATATGCCGCAAATACAGAAACATTCACAGAAAACTTCGCAAGTCGGATAGATAGGCTCAGCACCAGATGGCACTACCACTTTAATTAACGACTTAGTTTGTTACCTGCCAAGCTCTTTGCCCGGAATGATGGTGTAGTGGTCAGTAAATGGTTCGTTCTTGATAGGAGTTTTGATTTGGGAAAGTAGACCACAACGGTTCTGGTTTGGTTCGGCTGCCTGACCATAGTGACAACGCGTTCGGCTCCTTGTTTCGCTGCTCCGGGTACATTCAGGAATCATCGCGTAGATTTCGTGAAGAATATTTTACAGCTTGGATTCTCCAGTCACTTTCAAACAAAGCAAACAGCTAACAACCCTAAAGTCCGGGAGGCTATACGTTGGCTATCAAATTACTACAAAAGCAGTAGGTGTACTTGTAGCTGCTTTAGGAGTAACAAAATAATGACTCATGCTTCACGAATATTGCAGATGAGGGAATTGTTATTTTTATGTTCAATGGATGTCGAAGCACGCAACTACGTTTCAATATTTTTAAACTGCACTGAGTGTTGCGAGGCAGCCAGCTCATTAATCGGTCTGAACAACGGACGAATGCAAGTTCACTATTCAGATATTTTGCACCCTGTCACCGTGGTAACACTCTTTGATTGACAAGCCATTTGACCTAATAAGGTGGCGCATTTTACTTTACCAAACGCAGGGGAGGGCTCTCCGCAACAGCTAGATAATGCTTTGTGCCTGTGCGCGCAGTGGCAAGTCCGACTCAATTATCTTAATTTAGCTTATCCTAACTGGTTATCGGAAACAGCACACAACCGCTAGCTCACAGAGTTCATAGATGGCAAAAAAAAAAAACATGATAAATAGATCTGATCTCCATCAGCTTTCATAGTAATGGTAATGCTGAAATCTGGACCATGGCTTTCCAATACGGCTCCAGGAGAGCTACTGTCTTACCAGACAGCTACATATGCAGTACTGTCCCACCTCTCTCACCCGATTCTAATAATATGGCAGTTTGAATGGCAATTTTTTTTGTCAAAATCGAATTCTCCCTCTTCTGGTGAAGGACAGGAGTGCACATATCTGCAGCTTCAGTATTCAGTAGAATGGGCTCGCTAGCCTACTTACAATTGCTTCACCCCTGCAACCAAAGCAAACCTCACCAGTGTCTTTAATCCTGATCCCACTCTGATAGCTTTTGGGCGACAGATAGCCTACTGTAGTGGTTAGTTTTAGGCCAGTGAATAAAACACTTCAATAAATGTCTGATCCTCTGGCTGTGACCCAAATGTATGTAAAAACATGCTCATTTCACACCAGCCTGCTTGTATGTGTGTGTGTGTGGAACAAAAGACAAAAAAAAAATATATTGTTTTTGCTTCAGTGGCTGTAAAGGACTATACTATCTATTTCAGTTAATGTAAGGGAACAGGCATGAAAGAAACAACTAACAGTTCAAACATCCTATTTTCAAGGGAGACAGAAGCTAAGTTGAGTAAGATAACCCTGAAAATCTGATGTTTTAGTTTTGTGTGGGCCCTGCTGAAGGTGGTCTAAACACTGAGAGCCGGTTTCACAGACACAGATTAAGCCTAGTATAGAACTAAAAAGACAAGCTCAATGGAGTTTTCTATTGAACTTGATTTTTTTAGTCCTAGACTAGGCTTAATCCGTGTCTGCAAAACCGGCTCTGAAGGTCCAACTCAAATTCAACTCAGAAAACTAGAATGAAAAATACAGTAGATGAATTACAAAGTGATTGTTTATTGACATTCGTGTACAGTGATATGAGTAGATGGAGCGAAAGCGCAGGCTTACCATTTTGTGACCTTTTATCACACCTACGCAAATCTGACTTAATCATAAACATGTCTTTCAAAATGTCTCAACCAATAAAGGATAAGGATAAATAGAAGTGAAGGAACAAAAGACCAATGTTTTCCCAACCGGCCCTTGCTTTTGACACTGCACCAAATTATATCAACCAGCAAAAATGCAAACAGAAATCTACATCACAACTTGCCTGCCACTTTTGGAAGAATGATTGGAACATCTATTTTCAAAGGGATGTAAACATGAAACATGAATAGGCAAAAAGTTTGAAAGACAATAAAAAATAACAAAAATAAGGTACCCATAATCCAACTGTTGCACAGTTAGATATTGCATTATACTGCAAAATTTCATATTGATTATCGGTGCATTATTTCTTTGGAAGGATTTTAAATATTTGATTAGTTGAATATCAATGCATTTAAATATATCATTCTCATTACACAGATCATTTTAGAATTGTTACGGGCAATCTTGGCCATTTCATTTAAATAAATATCCTAATATAGAGTGGCTGACAATAATAGATGTCTGTGGTATGCTATAGATTATGTTTTTCATAAAGCCAGTAAAAATAGACTACATATACAGAACGACACTTTTCTTTTAAAATACAATCCATAACAACGCCAACACAATTACTTCTACACAACACGTCTGCATCTCAAAACGCACGCTATCCAAAAGTGCACTCCTGTTATCCAGAACCCATAAGGAATGTGGTCCATAGGGTACACGGCATTGTCAATCAGTTCCATAGTAAATAGGGCACATATAAGGCCCACAGTGAACAGTCTATAGAGAACTGGGCCATTGTGAATAGAGTCCATAGTAAACAGGCCCAACAGGGCCCTGGACAATAGTAACGTGCTGCATAGGGAACAGGTTGCCATTTTGTATGCAGATATTCTGTGTATTGGACCACTAAAGATTCAATATTTACCTCAACATCTTAAATAAACCAGTATCTCCATCTGTTAACACCAAAATAGAAGATTGGTGAAGTTTAGGGTTTAGATCAGAATGAATTGAGAGCAGTCAATTCAAGAAGTCAATTGATATTCAATAATCTAAAAAAGGGCATTTATATTTGAATGCTTTCTCAAACTGAAAACAATTTATTTGTATTTGTTTTTGACTGCCTTCAATTTGATTTGAGCCTAATACTGAGAATGAAAAATAACAGGCCATGTTACATTTACAGTGCAAAGGTAAGGAAGACAACACCAACATTCCCCCACAAATTCAACACACTTCGACATAAAACGTCTTTGTTTTGTTTTTAAAAGGTACAAAATGAAGGCATAAGCAACAAAAAGATGTTTGTACAAATAAAAAAAAAAGTCTTGTTATTGAAAGCATTTAAATTCCTATGTCATAATTATAAAAACCCTTAAACAATACTTGACAATCATTACAAAACAAAACATTCAAATTCGTTTTCCACCTCATGGTTTTCACCAGAAGCCATAATAATGCATCACAAGCTTTGAAAATAAATACACATCATAGAAAAATAACAGCACTTATGTAACATGTTTTAAAAACAAAACTAACAAAACAAACATGAATCACCTTTTGTTCCCTGAACATTTCTTTTATTTGCAGTGGTTCGGGTTGCATCCATTTTCCAACATGTACAGTCTGTTTAATCAGAGTGCACATTGTAGCCTCAATCAACATCAATCTACAGTATTGTACAGTATAACTGGATCCTTTAGGGCCCACTAACCAAAACACCGATTCCACCACAGCATCTCTGAATAAGAGTGCAGATCTAGAAGCAGCTTAGCTTTTTAAATCAATATTAGATGATTGATCTAAAAAACAGATCTTAAAGCTGCACTCTTAATATTAGTTGTTTTGCGAATACAGGCCCTGAAATAAAAATCACAGTCAATGGAGAATCTCATTTTGAGCTAGCTTCAACGTAGGACCAGGCTTAATCTGTATCTGGGGAAACTGCCACTTAGAGTACATACTCTGACAAAAACGGTGAAGGATGAGACCTTCAAAATAACGGAAGTCAACACTGTCCAGGAACAGTGATTTTTAACAGTGTTACGATCCATCCAAGTTACTGAGTGCATCCTCGTCTGCTTCATATTCCTCTACGTTTGAGATCGCTCAGTCAATAAGCTGTTGGCCCTGAATTGCCATGTCCAAAAGGTCGGAATGACAAGGCTATTATTTTAAGTGTGAGCTCAATGACTGTGTTTACACAGAAAGCCCGAATCATTTGCCTCATATTATTGGTAAACAATCTGATCTAATTTGTCGAAAGACCAGTAGTTGGGCTACCCGTGAAAATCAAGACAATGTCCCTGCAATGCCTACAGGAGAAGAGCAAGGCCTTTTACTTTCAAACCCTGTACCAGTGACATTATCATGATCACCATCCGGCTCACCTGTCATTCCTCTCCTAGTACTGTGTCTATAACTATAGACCTGATAGGTCTCCTACTGTCATGACGCAGCAACATCTATGATGCACCACAGCACTGGAATCTCCAGTAGGAGGTGTGCTTTTTTAAACACATACAATGTGTCATTGAGGCAAATAGCAGTCAGTCACTCAGGCACTATCTTTCCTGGACAAAACATATCTGTAGCTGCGGGAGTGACAATTCTTCAGTACCTGCCTATCCACTCTGAGGAAAACAGTCAGGTCCTTATGATTAGAAATTGATTAAAACATGCAAAAAACATGTTCATTACATTTTACATGAATTCCCTCACGCCCAAAAACACGGTTCGGTTTTGTAGCTGTCTGGTTGTACCGTAGGGAGTCGAGAAGAATTCCCATGGTGCCCCTCAAAGGACAAGACAACTGTTTAAGGGGACACCAACGATCTTTAGGGGGTTGCAAACAATGTCACTTCCTGTGATGATTTCAGAGGTGATGGGTACGCGGGCTGCGGTTGGTGGGTGGAGCACGCCCCTCCCCTGCATAGTGTCACAGCCTGATGGGTGAGATGAAACGGATGAGACCATGTGGCAGGCGAAGCAGGGGGTGCGTGGGCCAGGGTCACCGTTGCATACATGTTGGTTTGTGCTAGCCCCCTCTACAGCGACTGTACGCACACTGCTGTCCCAGGTGAGTGACGCGGTGCATGCACGTTGTTAATACATTTGATCCAACTTAGTTCAAACCCAGTCACTCAGGTACGTTATTTTAAGAAAACAGAAGACCGTAGCATTTGTCCAGAGTTAATATGAAAACAGATAAGTGGTGGGGTGCTGGGGTCACTCCAGGCCAAATGTGCTGGTCTCCTCCACTGCAATGAGCAGTTTCTCATACAGCAAGATGTAGGAAGGGTACGCGGGGAGGTCCAGCCGGTTGAAGCACGTGTGGGCCCTGAAAAAAAAGGAGCGCCGTGTAAAATGACCGTGTCACAAAAGAGCAGAGAGTCTGAATGAGTGCCCAAGATGTTAATCTGTCAGAACTAGTTTGACCACAGAGTCATGTAGCTCCCCTGGTAAGGTGGCTTGCAGCACCAGGGTGGTGGCTCCGATTCCCATTTGGGGGGCTAGTATGAACATGTATGCACTCACCACGTAAGTCATTCTGAATACGAGAGTCATGTTCATACTGAATAACAGTGTCTTATACTGCAGTGTTGTCTGGCGTGGCCACGCAGTGAATGAGGTGTTTATCTGTAAATCATTTGCTGACTCATGCACAGTGTTTACCACTTCCACCAGTCATGAGAAAGCCGTGAGAAATGTTTGAATAATTCCCTGTTAGTCAAGTCATTCCCATAGCTAATTACAGTTTGGCATTTTTTGTTAGGAATCTAGGAGTGGAGGCAGATCTGGCCCCAGGGTAGAAATGATGTCATTGATTTCATCAATGTTAATCCTAACCAATTTCAAACGGGCTGTAAGCTCCGAGAGGACATTTGACCAGGGTAGTGCTTATCCCTACCCTAAACCTAAACATTAAACTTGAGACCTACTATTACCATATTCTAACCTTAACCGTTTTTCAATGTCAACTTCAACTGGGTGTCTTTACAGTCGTGACGTAAACTCCGCCCTCATCTTTAAACTAATCACATAATTCCAGCCTTTGGGGCAGATGTCTCCATGACTAAAAAGGCTAACATGTTCTACAACTCAGCCTTATTAAGCTTGTTTCCTGCTGATGCTGTACTTCCTATACCAAGAAAAACATTGCCAGTTTCTTTCCTCTACAGCGAAATGGGACCCCCTCGCGTTTCTGCTGACTCATTAAGCTTTAAATGAGACCTTGGCTTGTTAGACAAGTGAATGTACAAAGCAGGTCTGGCAAGGTCAAATGACCTGATACAGTTATAAGTATCCTATAACAGCACTCAATGTATGTGTGTGGACATTGACATGCCATATATCACACTGTAAATGTTAAACCAAGAGAGCCTATACACAGTGCCCTCCAGAATTATTGGCACCCTAGGTAAATATTAACAAAAAAGGAGTGAAAAAGTGTCATTGTTGTTTATCTTACCAATCTTATCAATGTGGAGGGACTGCATATATAACTTTATTTTCCATCCTGTTTACAATTTTTGTATAGTACTGTTGTAATGGTACCCCCTTTAAAATTGGTTACCTGAGACGCCAGCATTTTACTACACCCACAACAACATCTGCTATTATGTGAATGTGAGTAATGAAACTTTGAAACCAGGGTAAAGCAAGTGTTCCAAAGCACTTTTGCGATTTCATGACAACACTTGCTCAGTACTGATATGAGCAATTTTCACTTCACATCTGGCACTAGCGAGTGGCCATAATAATTGCTGTGTTTCCTACCTTGCAGCTCGCCTGGTTCAGACACCAATGACGCTTAGTTTCATGTGTGACCGGGGCAGTGTTCATTAGTGCACACAAAGCCAGATGTTAAAATTGAAAACATCAGCAAGCAGTTGTTATCAAACAGTTTGAGTATGCAAAAATGCATGACGTATGCACCCACTAACTGTAGGTGCTTTGGATAATAGAGCATGTTGAATTACTTAAACATAACTGTGAACAGTTCTCTACACCTAAGTGGCTGTGATGAGATAGCGGGTTTGATTTTTACAAACAGGTTTAAACCACACATTTGTAAAAATGATGAATGTATCTGCTACATAGTATATATTCATATCCTGGTATTATTTCTGATCATGATTCAACTCCACATCTACAAAACAAAGGAAATGAAAACAAACAGAAGATAATGGAATACACCACATATAACTGTCAAACTGCTGATGAGAAAACACATTACATTACTTTATATGCCTTTATTGTTAATGTTTCATCTAAACAATTTCATATTTCTCCAAAATGTTTTAGAACAAAACTGTTTGTACCTGCCTCTCTGGATGGCACTATGACCTGGTTCTACCTGTCTCTATGACTGGTACTATAACCTGGTTCTAACTGTGTCTATGACTAGTACTACGACCTGGTTCTACCTGTCTCTCTGACTGGTACTATAACCTGGTTCTACCTGTCTCTCTGACTGGTACTATAACCTGGTTCTATCTGTCTCTCTGACTGGTACTACAATGTGGTTCTACCTGTCTCTCTGACTGGTACTATAACCTGGTTCTACCTGTCTCTCTGACTGGTACTATAATCTGGTTCTACCTGTCTCTACGACTGGTCCTATAATCTGGTTCTACCTGTCTCTCTGACTGGTACTATAACCTGGTTCTACCTGTCTCTCTGACTGGTACTATAACCTGGTTCTACCTGTCTCTCTGACTGGTACTATAATCTGGTTCTACCTGTCTCTATGACTAGCACTAAAAGCCTGTTCTATGAACTGACTGCTCTATTGCATACTCTAAAGGAGGTCTGCCTAAGGTAAGGAAAGTGAATAGGGTCAAAAGGACTAATACCTGAAATAAGTGAATGTTTTGGTTTTAAGCCTGCATTCCGATGATACAGTAGCTAAACTAACTGCATTTTTCTGGTGTTGACTTAGCACTTTTAGAAATCACACTGGCAGTTAAAGTACTTATTATTTCAAAATGTATAATCTCATTTTTGGAATAGGTGAGGCATAGCTCTTTCTGATTTATCAATTTTTTTGGGGGGGGTGGGGTAAATCAGCCATGAGCGGGCAGACATTCGGACTGTAAACCATCTACAGCTCCGGAAAAAATTATGAGACCACTGCACCTCTTTCTTTCCTTTCCAAAAAAGTTGAAAAGGAAAGTTTTGAGTGAGGAACAGAAGTTTTCAATTTGCGGTTTCTTAATTTTAACCCCTCTGTTCCTCACTCAAAACCTTCCTTTTTGAAAGGTGCAGCGGTCTCAATTTTTTCCGGAGCTGTATGTGGTTATTGGACAGTTGACCCCAGAAACGGTTCTCTCTGCCTTTTCTTTCCAATATCCTTCAATGAAATTATCTGTTCATTGCATAATCCAAAACAATCCACTGTTTATAAGAATCACTTGTTTCTTTATCTTCAGTTTTCCTATATATCTATCCTATTTTACTGGCAATGGCACACTTGAAAGAGAGATCTCTATGGTTAAAAAAAGAATAAATTAAACAATAAAAAGTATGCAGACTTACACAATATTGGTTACATATGTACTTATGCACAATGTTGTTGAATTTGTTGAAGGTTTAATTAGGTAGTCCAGTTGGATTTTAATCAGGCAGTCCAGTTGGATTTTAATTGGGTAGTCCAGTGGCTTTAAATAAGGTTGTACTAGTTTATTATAATAATGAGGCTTGTTTTGAACAGGTATAATTATCTTAAAAGGAGTTGTTTCTAAAGCCAAATAAACATGCTCATTTAGATTGTACTTTGTTATATTTCCTGTCCAATACCTGGGTAGCGATGTGACCTTGCCCCACTTCTCGATACAGAAGCGCCGCAGGCCATTGCTTCCCCGTAGGGCAGCAAAACCTTCATACGGCACGCTGGACGTGCCTGTCACAAACTGCAGCAGGCGCAGTCTCTGTTCGTTGTTGAAATGTTCCACTGCACCCCAAAACCAACGCATCACTATGTGGCCGTCATGGTAACCTGTGGAATGGCAGAAGAGAGTGGGGTCATTTTGTGTAGGAGTAAGAAGAGAGTAAGGTCAGTTTGTGTAGTAGTAATTGACTTCCACACCCTGGATATCCTCACTGCTTGGCACCAACCTGATACTGTACAAATACAAATAGAAAGACAAAGAACTATGATTGTCTAATGATATCATGGAAGTGCATAGTTCAACCAACCTGAGATCCAGTTGGAGTTTGTTCATATTTAAACACAAATGTAAGTTATCATACACAGAATGTTTTTTTTTTAAACTGACAAAGGAAGTCTGAAACACTCCATTTCAGATGTTGAAGGAAATGATGACCCATTTCCACATTTCCATCTTCCCATCCTGCAACGCTTTCTGTGGAACCCACTGTGTAGTCACTGGTGGTGGACTGAACACTGTGCTTAACCAAAGCTGCTAAAGAAAAAGTGTCTCCCTTCATAAACACAGCCTTAGTGTTTGAGATATTTGCCACAGAACAGCACAATATTGTCAATACTCATAAGACTGTAAAGCCAGTTTCCATCTGAGGGCAAATTAAATCTTTACCAGTAACTCTCCATGTTTGTCTCCAACTTTGTAGGACAAACGGCTGCCTAAACCGAGCACTGTTTACTTTGGAGCCTGTGGTGAGAAGGGGGTGGCTGCAGGCTATCCAGTCCTGCTCGTGATCCCATGAATCCACAGCAGACTGAAGTCGTGGCCAAACGGCGGGTCAAACAGCTCCAATTGAGCAGTTGATTGAGTTTGGCCAATTAAGAGCTTAGCTTTAATGACAGCCAGATGGGAGGGCTGGCAGTTCGAGCACGACCGTCCGAGTGATTAATGATGTGCGAATATTTATGGGCATTTCGTCCTCTGCCGGCCCCGCCACTGGCCCCTGTGCCACATGTTAGTTGAAAGGAGTTCAAGAGAAATTGCAGCAGTGCTCAGAATTCATGACATGGCTATAGTCAGGCCCAGGGGCACACTGACTGTCCATCAGGTGATATGGTTCTCTGACTGTCCGTCAGGTGATATGGTTCTCTGACTGTCCGTCAGGTGATATGGTTCTCTGACTGTCCGTCAGGTGATATGGTTCTCTGACTGTCCATCATGTTCACTTACTCTTCAGCAGGTGATATGGTTCTCTTACCGTCCATCAGGCTATTCTACTGTCCATTAGGTTCTGTCTATCAGGTGATATCATTCCCTTACTATACATCAGGTGACATGGCCCATATGAACAAAAAACTGTGAGATGGATGTTAAGTCGTGTTTTACTTGGCATAGACTACACAGTGTTTCTGTACTTTAGCAGGCATGACATTCTGAACATCTGGACTGCAGAAATGTATGCAGAAATGACATTGATTGATTATTCCAAAAAGTGACATTTTATATTAAACAGAGCATGAACTACCATTACAGTGTTTCAACTATACATCACTCTAGGAATTATTGATAGCTTGAGTATCCCTGGAGGTCCTATAGGAAACCCTGGAGTTCCTCAAAAACAATTCCTACTCAGTGGTGTGTAGTATTTGTACCTTTATAGATTCAGCACTTCAAAATAAAAGTAATTCCTGTTTATCTTTTCATCCTGGCAACATACCATAAACCCCATATGTTTTATTGCTATTGTAAACTGGTTCTGAACGCAATAAGAACAGTAAAATGTATTTGAGGTCATAACCCGTGTACATTGTCTCACATAACGTGGCTTCAAGCCATTTAGCCTTCATTATTTAAACCACCTGGGTTTATAATTGAGGAAAAAATGCACAAGCAGACGTGGTGTATGGCCAACATACCATGGCCAAGAGCTGTTTTTGGCACGACACATCACAAAGTGATTCGAACCCTAATTGCCTACTGGCTGAAAGCCTTGGTACCAATTATGTTGGTACCTGGTTTATAACAGCAATATTACACTTTAGAGGTTTCGGCACATTGGCCATATACCACACCACTTCACGCTTTACAGCCTAAACGTAATGTGCAGACATACTGAAGCACCATTTCCTATTTGCATTTTACAAACACAATGAAATGTGGTGGTAGATCAGACGTCACCACTGATCTACATTGAACGTTCTCACCTCCCCTGTACTCAGTGTTGTTCCTCCAGTCATGAAGGTCGATCTCAGCCGTCCCGGCGATGACCAACTCCAACTCTCTGGCGTCAAAAACCGACAACAGGCGAGAGTCCACCACCTGCGTATGGATGGTTTGAATCAAGGTTAGGGAAGCCGGTGGATGTGAATGTAATTCACCAGGCAGCGACGAGATGGAACAATGCATCTGGAACTTCCTGCAGAGAATCAGTTTTCCAACATTTTCCCTTCTGGGGACCTCCAAATGACAGTCAAAAGCTGTTGAGGACAACCAGCATTCACGCAGTCATTGATTTTTGTTTCATAAAATATCTTGCTCAAATGTAGTCAGTTCTATTTGTGAAAGTAATAGAAACCGGCCCATTACAATGCTAAGCGAAGTGCGTTGTCAGGATGTATGTACAGGAACAATAACACTCCCCAACGATTATGATTTTTGGAGAAATAGAAAAATTCAAACATTTCTAAAATTTAATTTTCTGGCAACCTCCAATAGCCACAACTAACCACAAGTTAGAATACCACTCAACTAGAGACCCTACATTCCTTTGACATTTTCAGACCTGAAGGAACTACAGAGGCAACATGATGGGGAGAATCCTTTACCCAACACCAAAAGACAAGTGAGTTGGTTTTGGACCGGTCCAGTACCTCATAGAAACCTCTGACCAAGGCCTCAGTCTGTTGCAGCACCCCACGCTCCACCCTCCACTTGGCCATGCGCTCAATGTACTCCTTCTTGTTCTTCTCCGTCACCTGCAGGTTGGAGCCGCCCGACTTCAGCTCCCTTTCCGTCACCTGAAATGGAAAAAGAAACACTGGAAATGATGTCAGAGTACTGAATATGTAGGAAGTGTGTATGACACGGGGACCAAGCTGCAGCCAAAACAACTATTGACTCTTAGACCTCTCAGCAAAACATTTAATCTGCTGCAGTAGGCAGATATTAACCATGACATTTAATTTCCAGATCATTTTGTGTGTTTTGTCCTGGTCAGTAAAATGTAATACTTTATAGATACAGTATTCCACAGTTACATCATACCACAAAGTAACTGGTCAAGCACCGCAGAGACAGTCAAAGCCCTCTGGGCCTTCCTCAGACAGACCCCTCACTGGCACTAACCACTAAATCCTAATTCAGAGCCTAATATTCTGGCGGTCCACTGTGATATATCCAAGTTCTAAGACCACCATCCGCAGTGCAACACTTCCCAGAAACTCCAACAAACACATCTCCGTGTTCATGTCCTCTATTCATGTTAAAGTGACAACGCTTGCATAGTGTGCAATGACAACAATTCCTTAAGTAATAAAACACATTAGTGTTCAGTTACATAATTTTTCCAACATTGCTGTCTAATAGCACACACGTTTTAGACTCTAATAAGCTTCTAACTGAGACTCACCTGGCCAAAGACCTCCTCATTGACGGTGAAGGTAAGGTCCAGGATGTCAGTGATGTCGTTGTCCTTCATCCACTGCAGGCTTTGGTGGAACTCCTCATCCAGGTACTCCAGGTCACTCAGGTCAGTAGCTCTGTGGGAACATCACAGGTTGATTGGTTATTCGATTGATAGTTATGTTAAGGTAGGACTCCTTAGTCGAAGTGCAGAGTGGTGCAATTTCTGTACAAATGGTGTGGTGTGTAATTGTACAGAGGCAGTTGTAAGTTGTGTGTATGGGAGGGAGGTAATTGTACAGAGGCAGTTGTAAGTGGTGTGTATGGGAGGGAGGTAATTGTACA
>JACXGI010010831.1:0-26574 GCA_016801175.1 Esox masquinongy
AGACATATTATAACACCAACATATTCACATACCAACACAGACATATTATAACACCAACATATTCACACACCAACACAGACATATTATAACACCAACACATTCACACACCAACTCTGAAACACATTGCTGTTAAAACAGACATATTATAACACCAACACATTCACAGACCCTTGCAGGTATGAGAGAAAGAGAGAGACATTCATACCCAAAATGTATTTAGTCTACCTTCTCTATTCCCTCTATCTCTCCATCAATCTCTCTTCCTCTGCTCAACCCAATATTGCACAACTTGGTGTGTCAGAACCAGTTCTAGGGTCATTACATTTTGTCTTTCTGATCCCAGGTGCCTCCCCCCCCCCCCCACTGTCTATCTCTTCTGGACAGGGTCCTTAGAGACCAGCCCAGTGCTTTGTGCTGAAAGAGCCTCATGAACCAAGGCAGATTGTTTGGATAAAGGCTAGAGCGGGATAATGAACACTTCCCAAAACCCTGAGGAAAAGGTTAAATAAATACTGTATATGGTTCAGGATCTTATTGATGTACCTGGAGTATTTACAGATGTAATCACTATTTGACTGTGGTGTTTAAAATCATTGGTTATTTTATTGAGTGACTTAATTTTAGGTGAACCCATATGAAGCTGATATAGTATATATCTATGGTAAGTTGCAGCTAGGATATTCCATCTTGATTTAGGTAACAATTTCAATATATTACCTTGTTGGTCAAAGCCAAATAGACATGCAATAAGTAAGCTAAAATGTAATAAAAATGATTCAAAAATAGCATTTCCACTGACAAAGATATCTTTTGTTAAATATACATTTGAGTCAGCCTTGTGTGCTTGTTTTTATAGTTTGATTCATCTACTCTGCAAGCATAACACAATCAACAAATAATTGTGTGTTTACTCCAGGGATCAGTTCCTCTACCTTCCCATTGCAGTATGCCTGGTTCCCCTCTCTGCTCCTCTCCTCTTGCTAATGGCACTTTAAGGGGGGGGGTTGAAAAAAGGAACAGTTTCCTCTGTGTTAATTTTAAATGTTGTTGCTGTGTGTGTGCGCGCCCACCTTTTGTGTCCAGTTCTTCCTCCCTCCCCGAACACCACCGCCAGCCCCTCTCGCATTCACTTCTCTCCTCATCAGGCAATCTAGATTATGTTGCTAAGGAGATTTTGAAGCTTTTTTCACTTTTCCCATTGACTGGTTGTTAATGCTTTTTGAATGCCCCTTGGTGTGCTGAGCGTGGGGTGGGGAGAGAAGGAGGGGAACACAGGGTCTCTCACTGAGTGGAGGAATTTCAATCTGAAGCCGTTAGGTGGTGTTGTTGGGGGGGGGGGGGTTGTGTGGGTTAAGGTCCAAAGAGAGGCACTCAAGTGAGAAATGAAGTGGTTAGCGGAGCCCAGGAACCCCCCCCCCCACCCCAAACCTCTTCTCAGAGCAGAGTCTGGAGTCCACTGACAGCTCATAGGTGCACTGTCAGTCCGCCCTTCTCCCGCTCTGAAAACCTGCCCTCGACGAGTCAAAACAAACACTGAATTTCTGCCCTGTCAGTTAAATGTGTGGAACAAGGCTGTTTAACTGGCCATTCGTTTATAAGGAATGGAAGAATCGTTTGAACTGAATGAAAGTAGTGTATATGGATATTGGACCTAATCCATGTTCTGAGCGAGCCCTTATATAGCAATATTCCTGTATATTCTGAACCTTCTGTGTACTGATGACTGGGTTCCATACTTAGACATATTACATTGTAGTAGTTAGCAGCAGTCTCTTAACTTCCCATTCTTCACACCACTCCCCATCTCTCTCTCACACACAAACACACACACAAAGGGCTCTGCTTCACACCAACCCTGCAGCTGTGAGCAGATTGCAAATTACCCCCTTCTCGTTTTTAACTTAATTAGCCAAACAAGGGTTACCTAAATACAATGAAGATGATTCTGGAGCTTCATATATCTGTGGGGCTCCTGTGAGAAAGCCTTAGTTTGGCTGGTTTTGACCCCACCATACCGCAAGCCACAGGCCAGGGACGGTGAGGTACAAGGGCAAAGTTGTCCTGCAGTGCTTACAGTATTCCATGCTGCTGAAGCCATGTTGTTAACTCTGAGGAGGTTCTATGGTACTTCTTAGGGATTTGTTTTTTTGAATCTGCTCATAGTGTGATCTGCTTTATAGCCTGACACTGGGATTTCAGCTGACAGCCTGCAGGCGTTTTCCAAAGCACCCCTAGGCCAGTCCAGATTTCACACAACATATTAACCTAATCTATTAGTACACCAGTGGTAAACCATTCCCAGGTGACAATGGACAATATAACTGGTGTCAAAGTGGAAACTAGAAATACTCCAACTCAACATGGCTTTTGGATCCTCAGTATCTTTCCCCCACAGGTTCCACTGCGTTACTCTACAAGGTCACTGCACAGTTGAAGAAACCACTGATAATTGGGAGTCACCAAATACTTTCTCAAGAGTATATACTTTCTCAAATGTCTTCTCGACAGTACAGTACGCGACATCCTGTCCGATAAATATTTCCCGAGATGGACAGTCATGGGTATCTTTATTCAAATATTCAAGCTGGCTGATGATTGCATCGCTGGGACACTTTCAAAGTAAACAAGTTTGTCTGCAGTTCCTCTTCCATCCACGTGTTGGTGTACATAAGGCTGAGTGTGACAGCATGTACATCCAACACAGTCCTTGTGAGTTTTTGACTTCAGTAATGACTGTGTGTTTGGCCAGGAAGGAAAAACTGATCATGACATTCAGAAAACCGACAACGGCACCGTTAATTATGGTTTTGCGCCGTTTCTTTATATATTTATTTGTTTGTTTGTCACTATGGGTACTGACACGTTGAGCTTTGTAAGGGGATTCAGATTGGACGAACATACCTCCGTGGTCGCCACAGCAACATGTTTCTGTTCTCAAATGAAATTTCCAATGATATTTGCGTTTCGTGTAGGCGTACAATGCCTCTGTGTTATCCTGTGTAAATATCTCTAGGACAAGGTGACTTTTATTAATGCCTTCGCCTATATTCATCAAACACATTTTTTGTATAATGAATTAATGCAAATATGTTGACAAACATCACCTTGTCCTGACAAGATTTACATAAGAATCAAAACCCAGAGGTGGGCAAGCCTAAATGAAACAAAGGCCTTATTTATTAAAGTGGATCTAAAAATCCCCTATGGAAGAAAGGTCAATGTACTGCACCTTAGCCAGGTAGCTGTAGGTAATGACATTATTGGCAAAACTAGGCAGCTAACTCAGCATTGTCTGACATACACAGCTTGCTAAACTTGTTTTTAATATAACTTAACTTGTAGCCATGCTGCTAGGAAATAAAAAATCAGTCAGTGAATCAATATCCATTTTATGCTACTTTCGAATAGCTTCATTATGTTACTTTTGACAGGCTACCGGCAGCTGACACAGAATTCTACCGCGTTACTTTACAGTTAGTATCAATAGCACCAACGGGCAGCTGGCATCTTGAAAACTCATAAACGTGTTAGATAGCAGTTACTTACTTAACTTACCAACAATAACTTGCCATAAAATATATCATGGTAGCTTTTGTGACATTGTCAGACTGACTAAATACTGATCATTGGTGCACAAAGCTCCTTAACTAGTCGTAAAACGTTGAAACTATGACTTGCTCTTTCCAAGATTGTCAAGATTATTGGCAATATTTACAGATTTATTGTTTAAATGAATGTTTTTTTCCAGCCTAGGTTAAGGAGATAAAGTTCCTAAAGATGGCGATACAAAGCTATGTGACTTAATGTGGGATCCATGAATAGATGTATACTTTCTACTGTTCTCTCTGATGCCTAGAGTTCTACTGATACAGTGTGTCATGGTTTGTGCCTGCTTGGCATTGCTAAAGAGCAGGGGGATGGTTTCAAGTTATCCGACGACCTCGGGGGAAGTAATGCCAAACCTCCCGTCAATGTATGGTTGAAAGACTGTTGTTCAGACTTATGAAGGCATACAAAAAAATATTTACTGCCTTACTTGGCGGCGGAGACACACCTGCTGCAGCCACCTGTTCGGTACCTCCCATCCACTCCCCCATCCGTCGTAACAGTAGCTGCGGAACAACCAGTTGACTCCCTGACAGGCCTGGGAGGGCGGAGGGGGTGCCATCATTCGTCATGTCTCTGTACGTTTGATCCTTTAGGCTGGGAGCTTTGCTGCTGCAGGAGAGAAAAACAGCAAAACTGAGCTAATGTGTCTTTGTGCTTCATGGGAGGGGATAGCCTTTCTTCTCGCCTAAGTACAAATCGCACGACTTTGGAGGCATTCTCAAAGGACAGAGGGAGGCAAGGCGAGAGAGAAAGATCTCAATCAGACATTGATCCAAACAAAACTAATCCCCCATTGGTGCCAATGTGACCCTAAAAAATCGGCTTAGAGCAGCTCAGTTAAACTGGACACGGTTCTCTATTTAAACGTCCCCTCTCAACACCCCTGCCTAATTCTGCCACCCACAGACATGAGTCGGAGAGAATTAAGACACATACATTCATAACCCTTTTTATTATAGACGGGTCGGGGTGGGGAGGGGTGTTGGGGGGGTGTGGCGAGGACGTGTTGGACGCCGCCGCACAAAGGGACAGTGCTGCAGACAGGATAACACGGTAGGCCTGGAGGTCAAAAATGCACAGTGGCACTGATTCAGAGAAGCAGAATCTCTGGGTCTGTTTAAATGCCGCAGACATGGTTTCAGTAGGCAAAACATACAGTAGGCAGTCAGGTGAACGCTCCTTCGAAAGCTTCTGAAAGCTATGTTTATTGGGCAACTCCCATGCACCAAGATATCCAGTCATTTTGGAAAAGTGCATGCAGTGCCGCTACAATCCCAGGAACATAGTAAAATGCTAGTTCATATTTTATTGCCACTAGAAAGATCATCACCGAAGATGAGTAATACCATTCAGCAACATGAACCAACAAAAATAACATTGCAGCTAAATCCTGCAGCTCGATTTCCCCTGTGCTAAAACATGAAAGAATGAATAGTAATTTCCCATGTTCACCACACAAACCACCAGTATGTTTAAAGACTGTAACTAATGTCCACAAAACCTCTGTCTCTGATTAAAGAGCTGGAGCCCATACAGTTTCATTGCTTTTTTGTGTCTGTATGTGGCTTAATCTTTCATTGACGGACTAGATGTAGACAAAAGAGAACCATGTTAGAGTTATTTGGGGAAGTGTCGGGCAATGGAACTTGTAGGAGCAGCCCATAATAAAGAAGTTATGATTAGATTGTAACTCTGGTGTGGTCTGTTGATAAAGGGTGTTGAGACAGGGGCCTCCTTTTTTTAGCGTGGGTAAAGAACAGCGATGCGTTCGTTGAGCAGCAGACAAAAGGAGGCTGAACCCTTCTCAACCGCTTCAGTAAGGAAAAATGCAACCAGAATAAAAAGGACCATATCCCCCTGATTTATGTTCCTCCAAATGCAGGATTGATCCTCCCGCACCACTTCCAGGGATCAACGGCTAAACCAACAGCAAAGATGGAGCGTTTTGGGTTGCCGGCACAGAGCCAGGACACCGAGGGGTTCTCATGACAGAACTGAACCTCCTATTATACACCCCCGCACCACAGAAAGCCACAGAGACAGACCTCGCAGGCAGACCAGCTTGGCAACAAAGACATGCTCACTCACATAAACTCATGCACTCACACTGAAACACACAGAGAACAGAAACTCATTATTTACACAGATTATGCAAAGGAAACTTTGCTCTACCTGCCTACCTGTAGCTTACCGATGTTAATTCATGGAGGTGCACATGTATAATAGCTGGACTGTTAGCATGTGCGTGGGGTGTGTCTGTGTGGGTGATTAAGTGTTGGTGTTTATGTCTAAGGTAGTATTTGCATGTTAGTATTTTTCTACTAAATGTCTGTGCCGAGCGCAGTCGTGTAAACTGTGTCGCCGTCTGATGAGGAATCTGTCTACTGTTCCGTCTGGGCCGGAGATCTGGTCTGGTCTGGTCTGGAAAGAGCTTCCCCTCTGCTGCATCTATTTTTCTGTTTGCCTAGTTCTCTTCTCCAGACTCTGATTGTGGGAAGTGTGTGTCAGTTCTGCTGTGTTTGTGAGTAAGGGAAAAGTGTGATAATGAACAGACCAAAGTAACCCTTTTAAGTTATGAGCTTTGACACTCCCACGTTTGTCTTTTCAGAGAAAGAGGGAGAGTTGCAATGACACGAAGGAGTTGCCTCCTCATCTTCCAAAGTAATGCTGTAAGGGTTTCTTCTTGTTGCCAGTAAAGTTCGCGACTAGGTGAAACCCATTCCCTGTTGGCTGACCTTACCCTGAACTGACCTTTTACCCTGTGACCCCTACCTCATACTGGAGACTGGACTACAATGAAGTAAGCCTGGATGAGTTGGAAACTTTTCCAAGCAAGGATTTCACTGTGCTGTGACATCATCGTTACCACATTCAGAGTAATCAGGTAGGGAGGTCCTAACTTTAAGGGGATAGGACTGTGTCCTACATCCACTGTGAGGACTATGTTGCACAAATCATTTGATAATGCCATTTGTCCTTCATCAAAGCCACATTTCTGCTTGAACGTCGAGCGCTTCCCTGCATGAGCCGTGTTTTTGACACATGAGACACAGTTTTCCTTTCTTTCTGTACAGTCATGTTCATAGCATTTCTAGTTCCTGTACCGTGTTATTCACTTTGTGGGTTGGCCCTCAGTGCACATTATATGTGGATGTCAGTGTGGAGGGCCAGGAGGGGACAGAGGTACTGTTGGCAAATGAGGCAGCTTACAAAGACTGCAGCACCCTTAGCTAACTCCTTAAGAGAGACGGACACACTCAAGACAAACAACCTGAAGAGAGAGAGAGAGAGAGAGAGAGAGAGAGAGAGAGCAAGAGAGGGAGGGAGGGACAGACAAATCAAAGAATCACTATAAAAAAATCCTATAAAGGCCTGCAGCTGGAAAAGGCTTTTTGTGAACACTTGTTCTTGAGCTCAGTTAAGGAGAAAGGTTAAGACTCAATAGAATACTATATTAGTAAGGAGAGTTAGGCAACACAATCATACGCCCAGGGCAGGGCTGGACAAACTCCAGGACAAACTCCAGGCACACAAACACTCACTTGTTTGAGAAGCAAATTGTTTGGTCCCTGTCCATTAAGATAAAAGTCTTAAACCTTTCTCACATTCAAGGGGCACTGCTGACAGCTTCCTATTCAGTGGTGGACTGGGAATACATTTAGCTGCTCACAGCGTAATGTTGTACAGACCAAGCGCTAGTCCTGATGATGGGCATGTTGAGTCAGTGATGTTCAGAATGCAAACAGAGAAGAAGAGGTGATGTCAGGTTTCAAGTTTATTTGTCACGTGTACAGAATTTATAAAATTATATCCTGATATTAGTCAGAAGCCCAACTGGTGTCGAACTTCTAATTCTACCTGTCAGTCAGAATCTAGATTTTATACTATTTATGTGCATCACTGAAAAGCCATTATTGATATTTCAACAACATCAATTGAGAGAAAGCCTTGTCTGACCAAGGTAAAGATCCACTAGATTTGGAACTGAGCATAAGGCTTTATTCGCTTTCAGAACTGTCATGTATTCAAATCATTCTCTGTTAATTTGATAGTTATACATATTGCAGACATACCAGACACTCCACATTCACACCGTTTATATGGTGACTGGGTGTGGCTATTCCGGAACTTTTCCTGTCACAGACTTTTATGTTGGCTGAGCCCATATAATCAGATAAGTGGGAAACAACACACTCTTGGCTGGCTGTTTGTGTGGCCATGTGAATCCAGCAATCTTTGCCCCAAAATTAACAGGCAACTATGTCAGTAATACAGGAAGTGTAAGTTGCATTTTGTGTGTACTTCATTAGGATGCCCATTAGCTGCAGCTGTAAGTAACACAATAAATCAATATTCACCTATACACAGATATTACAGTCAGAGTATATGGTAAAGAAAAAATAAAAGATATATAAAAGCTTTGGTTAAATAAAAGGTTTTTAGTTTGTAACAATTTGTATGGATCCAGTGGCTTTGCATCAGTGGCGTTTCCCACAGTTAGAATAGCACAGTCAGAGCACAGTAGGACAAGGAAATACTGCCCTCTATCGTCATCATGTGGTACTGATTCAGACAAGGAATTCAAGCAGAACTATCAACATGAGCTAAGCTATTGCCGATTAACAGTTCCCTTTACCCCTAAACGACAGACAGTGATAAATCAGCCGTTAGACAACATACCCAGTTGTTTAGAATAGGTTCAGATGATTTTTAGTCCTGTGCTGTGTTCCACTGGTGTAGTGGAAGGCTTTGGCGGCCATTCTTCAGTGGACCCTGAGCAAAGCCTTGCCAGTGGAATGTTAAATTGTTTCCTAGAGAGAGCCATTACCAGAGGCACGACAACGAGGTATCTTCAACCCATGAGAGGAGATACCTGGAGGCCTGTTCCTGTGACGCCACCAGCCATTGTGGTTAAGTTGGCTTCAGAGAAAATGAAATTTTACCTGATCTGACCTGCTGGCCTGAATACTGACACACTCTTTAATAGAATAGCAGGCTACTTTCTCTAAAGGTTTTTGTTTTTACATAAATATCAGACACAGACTTGAAATGCCAACAAAAAATAAGTAGTCATCAAAAATAGAGGGAGTTTTCAGCATTTGTCCCCTTGTGACCCCACGGGATTAAGGGAGTGAAGTAGACCGGAAATATGGAAATTGATGTTGATTTTCAATGCTGATATAATGCTGCTTTGTTAACTTAAACAATATACTTGATTCAGATTATTTTGGGATTTATAGTAGGGTGTCAGGAAGTGTTGTTTCAGGACCAAAATGACTGGACTAAATAGACTAAAACTGACTTTCTCATTTAGCAGTGTGTTGATGTGTAAAATAGTAAATCACTTATTATTAAGGGGGTAGTTGGGGATTTTTATCCGTGAAGCACCATATTTACTTTCCCAGATAAACAGAAACTAGGGAATAGCAATTTAATGTCTATGTGAGCATACTGAAAAAAGTACACAACTAACACAACAAACAGCAAATTTACTGGAAATCTATGGGAATATCTAATGGTTAGTACGCCAGCTGTTTCTTTAGTTATTCAATTGAAGTCTCTCAGAAAATCTAGCATGCTAGTTGTTTCTTTAGACTTCTAATCAGTAAAACTACCTCTGTACTTTATTCCTTCTTGATTTAGAGACATAAAATGTTATCCATGTGTTCATCTGATTCTGGGGAAGAAGGTAATGCGTTTCAATATTTACATTCCAAACTGTCCCTTTAAGTTTCATAGCTGTAAGCTGCTATATCTTTATGGTAAACCTGAATACTTTTAGACTTGAGTAATACCTGGTTTACTGTTACTTTATAAGTCATAATGTCCTTGTTAGTAAGTATTGTTCGTGTTTCGAATTTAGTATTTTTTTGTTTTTTGCACACAAAATATAAATGGCATCCTCAAAAGATTTCATCCTGCAAAATGTGAAATAAATTTATTGTCAGTGGTAGTTAAAAATCTGTATTTTGCGAAACTTCATATCCTCTGTGAAAGACTAATGGAAGGGGAACGTTGGAGAAATTGTACCACAGAATAGCCCTCTTGACATGAAACCTTCACAACAACTACCTTTGACAGTTCGCTTACACATACCCTGAGTACCGCTATTCATTTTAAGCATGACAGGTTATCATCTCCTGCCTCTTGAGTGGTTGTCTGGTTACCATGGTGACACTGAGAGCCGAGCTTGGGGATCAGCTCTCGAGCCTACAGGCCAGGGCTGTCTGGGGTGTCTGCTGAGTTGGTGAGCTGTCCTAGAGCAGGGTGATGGGGACCAGCCTGAAATATGAATGACCTTTTCATTAGTCTCAATCCTGACAGGCAACCTCTACCAAGATGAATATCATTCTCAGGGCCAGCTCTGCAGATTCTATCCTCAAGGTCATTTTCACAAGTCAGTCTGCTCAGCGAAGATTTGGACATTTCTGTGTGGATACACCAACAGAAGAAGAAGATGAAGACAATGACTCCCATGATTGTGTCCTGCTGTTAATCTAAACGGAGACAGAATTAATGTGTTAATTATATTTGCCAGGTGTTACTGGGACTCAAGGCCCCCCTGCTACGGGTTCATCACACTGGTGGCTCTGAAAACATTGTGCTTCTGGGCCAATCCACAACTCTGCAGGGTGCTGGTGTGGGGTCCAACAATCCCCACAAACCTCTAACCTCTCTGGGGGGAAGAGATAAGGTGATGTCCCTGTATCATACCTATGCTGGAGGGTGCAACATGAATTTTAGGGAGTACACATTTTGTACCAGGTATGTCCATCAAAAACGACAGGAGCGCATTCATGTACAGTTCATATTGAATTCAAAAGGTAAAGTCAAATGAATATTTACATATTCAATCTGTATGTTTTAGAATTCAAGTCTTACATTTTTCAACATTTTTCAACAGTTTACTTTTCCATCTTAAAATTAAAGAATAAGAAAAGGCTTCCATTTGTTTCATCAAGGTGTCATGACATGGATATCCCATTTTTTACATATATATATTTGAATCTAAATACAGATTAGGTTTGAATCTAAATACAGATTTTTAGTTTACTAAAAATGTTTTCACATAATACATTTAGGGAGATCATGATATAATTTTAACTAATAATTAGGATATTTAAAAATTTGCAGTGTGCTTTAAAAATGTTTTTGTAAAATGTTCAAGGAAAATCTAAAACAAATGTGTATAGCGTCGTTTGGTGGTTTTCATTTTACAGTTACTGGTTTTGGTTAGGCATTTATTTCAAATTGAAAAATTTAGTGTAATATCTTGAAACTGTCATCATACCACCATGTCCAACCCTATTTTACTTTCTTCTTTTCTTTTTTAGATCTTTACAATTCCTGGAGTACGACTTCATTATAACTTGAGTCAATTCTCTAATCATCTTAATCTATTTTTAGTATAGATTTTACTTTTACTTGTCACTGTGCCTTGCTAACTGTATATTAATACATTTTTTCTTCTATCATCTTCAAAAAAAACCATTGACTTTTACTCTATATGTGCTTTACGGGTTTTCATTCTCTCAGCAAAGTTTTGTAGATTTTCAAACATGCTAACTTTTTTGACTTTGTCTGTCACCAACCCACCCAGTCACTCTCTCTCCAAAGATCGGTTTCAGGCCTGTGGGACATCACTGATAGAATGTTTAGGGTAGCAGTTCCTTGTTTCTAAACTGACCTTAACTTCACCCTGGGTGTCAGGGGTTAAAGATCAGGGGTACTGGGCTGTGCTGACCCATTGTAAACACCCTGACAGTAGTACCGGCCCATCTATCTACCAACCTCCTGCCCAGGAACTGGGCCCCCCTCCAATCACTCTGCATCCTGCCAGCCAGACCAACCAACTGGGCCATACCTCAACAGCCTTCTCCTGACACTTCTTCTGGGTCTACATAAGGCTGAAGCACCAGCCAGCCCATAACCACAGCCCTGCAGCCCACTCTGGGTCAATGTCCTTCAACAGCTTTTAGTGAGTGTGTCTCTGTGATCTGTCTGTTGCTTTTCATTTAATGAGTGTTTACAGTGTCTGTGATCTGTCTGTTGCTGTTCGTTTAGTGAGTGTTCTCTGTGTCTGTGATCTGTCTGCTGCGGTTCTTTTAGTGAGCATTCAAGTCTTCTCTGTGATCTATGTGTGATCTGTCTGTTGTTGTTCGTTTAGTGAGTGTTCACTGTGTTTTTCTGTGATCCGTCTGCTGCTGTTCTCTTAGTGAGCATCCAAGGCTTCTCTGTGATCTATGTGTGATCTGTCTGTTGCTGTTCTTTTCCACAGAATCATGTTCTGCATTCCAAACATGTAGCATTTTATGGGTGTGTTGGTGTCAGCAGTGAGGAAAAGCCCAAACCCAGGGTCTGCCTGCTGAAGTCATTAGGTTTATGATGGACAGCCTCTGAGATGTTTTACTGTTAAAGGCCTGGCGCCGAGGAACTCCCTCCATCCCCCATGACCCCCAAAGGGGGACTTTAGAATCCAATACACGCACTGCTGGCCCATACACATTCACTGGACAAACACACATAGGCGGTTAAAACACATTTCCACCACATACTTGGAGGCATTGCTCAAAGCAGATCATATCAGGCACTCCCTGCACACATGACACACTTATGCCCCCACATCAACACATGCCTCTAATCTGCAGTGATCAGCACCTACAACGCCAAAACCCGGCATTCATCTACTCCCTCCCGCTCTGCGCCCCAGCTGAGGCCTTTCTTTGTCTAACCGTGTAATGGCGCTGGACCCACAAACCTGTAGCCGGTTAGTAGGCCTGGAAATGGATCTGTGCCATGTGGGGCCGTTAGGGAGTAGGCTCTGCGCGGACACTGGGGTCATCCCTCTGACAACAGAAGATTAATGGCGTGTTTATCTCGGCCGGTGACGGACCAGCGTGCAGATCAGTCATCAGCGCCTCCGGACGTTAAACACTTTGGCAGAGGTGTCTGCTAACCTCTAGTCCCCTGGACCCCAGCACCGCTGACACACAGGCGTAGACACATTCAGATACACGCGGGAGATTGATGGAAAGCCGTGGCAGACATGAGCGACACACACGCACACAATAAGCGAGTGCTGCACATATACGTTTCCTTCCAGTCATATACATCCATTCGACCAGGAATGGCCATTAAAATACAGATGGTTGTGCAACCAGCTGTTGTTGAGCGTCTCGCTCCTCCGGTTCCCTGTGGTGAAGTGGCCACGATTACCTAATCAGATATGGGTCCAGCGCAAACGGAAAAAACAAAGAATGTCAACGATCTTTACCCCTTCTATCTGTCTCTATCCTGGGTCTGAAACCAATCCAGAGGTATGCTGAGTAACATTAAAATGTACCTCCATGAATGTGTTCCTTGTTGAATCTTAGTAAACCCCTTTCTGTTCTATTCAAAAAATAAAAAACACAGTGGTTTTGGACATCTTTCAGGTCTGTTGCAAGGCTGCTGTCTCCTACATAGTTAAGTGGTCTAGGTTTGTCTAGAGATCTATGATGGCCCAAGGTGGTTTAGTGTTCTAAGTTGACCTTGGGTGGTTTAGGGGTCTAATGGGGCCTATGATTGTCTGTTGGTCTATGGTGACCTAGGATTTTGTAGTGGTCTAAGCCACTGACCCTGGAGCAGATGTATGAGTTGACATGGGTTAGAATCTGACCTACTGCCCTTTGATCCCCCATCTTTCTAGACTTTACAATGCTGTTCTGTCTGCAATAAAATATAAAAAAACAGTGGGATTTCCTTTCTTCATTAAAAATACCTCAAACTAGGTGGTTATGTTTGAAGCTCTGGTTAAAGGGTAGAACATGTTGAATTTATAAACCATTGTTATGCCCCACTGAGAAACACAGTAAGCTAAGTTATGCAGTTAGCATTTCTAGCATTCGACACTGATCAGCCATAACATTATGACCACTGACAGGTGAAGTGAATAACACTGATAATCTCGTTTTCATGGCACCTGTCAGTGGGGGGTATATTAGGCAGCAAGTGAACATTCCTCAAAGTCCCTCAAAGTTGATGTGTTAGAAGCAGGAAAAATGGGCAAGCGTAAGTATCTGAGCGACTTTGACAAGGGCCAAATTGTGATGGCTAGACAACTGGGTCAGTGCATCTCCAAAACTGCAGCCCTTGTGGGGTGCTCCCAGTCTGCAGTGGTCACTACCTATCAAAAGTGGTCCACCAGGATGCACTATGGGATGAAGGCAAGCCAGCGGAGGCAGTGTGATGCTTTGGGCAATATTCTGCTGGGAAACCTTGGGTCCTACCATTCATGTGGATGTTACTTCAACACGTACCACCTACCTGAGCATTGTTACAGATCATGTGCACCCCTTCATGGCAACAGTATGCCCTGATGGCATTGGCCTCTTTCAGCAGGATAACGCGCCCTGCCACAAAGCAAAAATGGTTCAGGAGTGGTTTGAGGAACACCACAATGAGTTCAAGGTGTTGACTTGGCCTCCAAATTCCCCAGATCTCAATCCAATCAAACATCTGTAGGGTGTGCTAGGCAAACAGCTCTGATCCATGGAGGCCCCACCTCGCAACTTACAGGACTTAAAGGATCTGCTGCTAACGTCTTGGTGCCAGATATCACAGCACACCTTCAGAGGTCTAGTGGAGTCCATGCCTCGACGGGTCAGGGCTGTTTTGGCGGGAAAAGGGGGACCTACACAATATTAGGCAGGTGGTCATAATGTTATGGCTGATCGGTGTACATCTAAACACATACATTTTTCTGTTTTTTGTTTGTTTTTCTGTGATTCAAATGATACAATACCCAGTGCTTGACTTGGGCCCGAACGGTCCAGAACAGTGTTCTGGTACTTCTAATCTTAAGCAAACAGCGATCCAGTTTACTTTTTTAGGCAAGCCTTATTAACACATACATTTTCATGAACATAGTCTAATTTGCAATTTGTCAGTTCCTGCACAAGCGCTGACAATATCCCAGGCAAGTACCAGTGAAAATGAATGGCCATGTTCAAGGGCATCAACTAAAGTGAATGGCCATGTTCGAGGGCATCAACTAAATAGCGATCGACTAACTGATCTACTAAAACAATGACCCGTTATTTGTAGACCAGTCAGCTGCACTGTCTAACAAGCAGCCTGTTGGCCTTTGGATATAAATCACCACCTCTGCATGAAGGTGCTCATTCCAAATGATAGGGACAGGTAAAATGTCTTGGGTACTGTAAGTGGTGCAGAACAAAATTCTGGGCCCTGTACATAGGCGGTCTCTGAGGGCTCCTCCCCTCTTTATTTTAAAATTCAAACATTTTCGAGGGCCCCTCTACACATTAGGGCATTATATATTTAGAACCCCTTTACCCCCGGTCCAACGCTACTGGGTACCGTCCAATTTCTTTAAGCGTTGTTCTAATAATGACATACCTGAGATTAAGGCCTGGTAATGGCTACTCCAAGGCTAACACACGCAGTTTAATCCTCCAGTCCTTCAATCTCAGGGAGATACATAGAGGAACATTAGATGCTAAAATTTTATCCCTTCTTTCTGAAAGTTCTGATCCTGTGCATTTTTTGGGGGAGGTGTCATGGCGTGGGCTCTGGCTCTGGTGACGTTAAACAGACTCCAGATGTGGAGTTAGAGCTGAGCGCCCAACAGGCCAAGAGAGAGAGAGAGAGAATGAGAGAGAGCGAGAGAGAGAGAGGTGGGGGGGGGGTGTTGGACACTGGACCCCACAGGGGACATGAGAAGATTAGTGTAGACCCCTCTTTTTTTCTTCTACTCTCTAAACCGGCTCTCTTTATTTTTCTCTATATCAGTATATTTTCTGTTCTCTACCGCTCCTCCTCTCTTCTTTTGTTTGTAACCATTATTTTGACAGGTTAGGATACTTAGAACTCAATTTATTTACAGAAATGGCCGGAGAGTAATTAGGGTTAACTGTCTTGCTCAGGGACAGAATGACAGGGTTAAGTTTCAAGGTTTATTTGTCAAATGCCCCGAACAAAAAGAGTTATTATGCACAATGAAATTCTTGTGACATGGCACCCGACAATTGTGTAGTGAGAGTTAAGAAGAAGAGTATATAAGCAAAAATATAGCTAGACAGAAAATAGTAATAAAACAAAGCAACAATATACATAACACTGTACACTAGCAGTAGTACTAAAAAAAAGAGTACTGTAAATTAGCAACAATCTAGTGTTATTGGTTTAGCAGCAATCTGGGTAGTATTATTGAACATTTAGATACGGCAAGAATGGCAGTAATATACATAACAATGTGAACTAGCAGTAATTGGTAGAGTTATTGAATATTATAGACACATATGAGTGCAAAAAACTTATGAATGGTGGCATAGCACACTATAACTACATAGTGAGAATTAAGAAGAAAAAACTGTACACACAGCAAAAAAATATAGCAAGAGGATAAAGCAATAATATACATAACACTGTACATAGCAGCAGTTTAAAAAGAGTACTGTAAACTGGCAGCAATATGGGTAGTATTATTGAATATTGTAGCTATGGCAAGTATGGCAGTAATATACATAAAAAAACACAGAACTCCTAACCAGCTGCACATTCAAGGCTCAAACCATACCTCAAACCTAGAGTGTGGTGGACAGCTTGCCACTACTTGCCTTTGTCCCTCATTCTCGTGTCCATCGATGTCCCTTTCTCCTCCCCTTTCTCAGTAACATATTTCTATTCAACTCTTTCCCCAGGCACTGCACACTCAGGAACATTGAGCCCCTCACAGTGATGTCTCTGTTAGAAGAACACAGCAGAAGATATTCAGACCTACATGAATGCAAATGAATTCAGGACTTGAGTTTGTTCTGGCTGACAGAGCTGGCCTGTCCTCGAAAACAGCACATGGAGCGGATGAGGAGGAATCTGTAGTTTCCATTACCCCTCATCAGACACACACTCACAGGCACACACACACACGCGCTCATACATTAACACACGCTATTTATACATACATGCAAATCAATGCGCATACACAGATATCCACACGCACATATATAACACACACCGTCATTAAACAGTTAATAGTTTAATCATTTTAAGCTGGTTATTTGGTTTGATAGCGTAGAGGGATGCATAAACATTATCAGATGACAAAAGGGCGTGTGCCTCTATGTCTGTTGATTTACGTGTGCACATAGCATGTGTGAATGCATGTGGATGCAAGGTGAGACGGGCAGCAAAGACTCCTAAACATGCCAGTGGAAATTGCTGTTGACAATGTTGTTCTCCAGCACATCAAATGCAACAGGCATTGCTGTTGTGGGGGCAACCCAGATAGAGGTGCTGGGTCTGGATGTGAGCAGATCACTGTCCTCTACATGGAGTCTTTGATGACCAGGTATTGAAATAGCAGCCCCTGTTGTCCATGCCTTTCTGGGAAGGCCTGGAGTGCTGGTGATCAGCCTGGCAGTATGTGGCCTTCAGATTGCAGATAAAAGCACAGAGGCTGGCGAGGCACTGCTCTGCGTTCACAGCCATGGGCCGTCTGGCAGTGTGGAGAAGGTTTTATTTCCATACTTCAATGTTGATGCACGTAGCGAGCTTCATAATGTTGGAATCTGATTTCAATGTAAGTTTGATTTGTGGATTCAGAGCAATTATTTAAAATGCGTGTGTGTGTGTGTGTTGACGTCAAGAGGACTAGGCTAAGTAGTAAGCTAAATCAGTTATTTTAGGAATGCATGGCATTCCTCCCTTAAAAGGATTTATCTTGGTTATCTGTAGGTTGTATTTACAAACACACACACACACACACACACACACACACACACACACACACACACACACACACACACACACACACACACACACACAGTTACAGACAGGAACTTTGTACTGCACTGCCCTCTACAGAGCATTGGTGGAACTTCCTCCAGTGTCACATCCTGGTCCTTTTCCCTGTGGGCTTGTGAGTGTGATGGACAGGTGGATGTAGGGGGGGAGAAAAAGAACTAAAAAAAGGAGAGAGAGCAAGAGAGTGAAAGAGAGAGAGAGCAAAACATCGGTCACACACTTCGGCGAAGGATAGAAAGCTCTGCACTCTGTTGTGTGGACCATTAAAATGCATAGCCTGGTGACCCTCTGAGTGGGGCACATATACCTGCTGATTGAACACGCCCTGCACGGAACCTCCGGTCTCAATCCAACCTGATTACTCATCCGGCTGGCTCAGACCTGACTCATATACGCCACTGGGTCTCACAGGGGCCCATTGTTAGAAACAGACGTCAATCACAGAGCCACTCTCCAGAACTATAATGACTTCCATCACACCGCGATAAATTGGACTCAACCTCAGCCCCAGACACACACATTACCCGTACTTACAATGGAATACACACATGCAATTCATAAGCCTTCAGTAACACACACGCACACACAGCCTTTACAATTACATGCTCAACGACATGACACACACACACACACACACGCACACACACATGCACACTTAATGTGGATGCTCCTTTCACAGTGGCTGTGATAAACTCATCTAAAAGGAAACTCTGACAACGTGAAGCCTCTTAACCCATCTGTTTTTATTTTGTCCATCTCCACACCTCTCTAGCGACCAGATTACAGTCTGGGGACCATGGCAACAGCCATCACCTGAACAGCCAAGCGCATGCTGGAGTACAGGAATAAAACAGGGCCGAACGATCAATTTCAACTGAGCAAATAACTTATTCAGATGAACTATTGACTGACCACGTGACCCACAATTGTTTTCTTCCTGTTTCCTTCTCTGTCATACAAACATTTTGTTGTAGATCTGAAATCGACAATCAGTTAAAACCATTCAAATTATTATTTTGACGATAAAAACTTCCCATTGTCTGTTGAAAAAGACAGTCTAGGTGGTCATGCTTATGTCCCATAAATCTCTTTGTAAATATCATGCGATCTTTATGATGGCCTGTGTTTTCCAACATAATGACTAATGACAATAATGACGACTTCACTAAGCAGACATGATCGGGGTCAAGGATAAATATTTATGGTCAAGTACACTATTAGGAGTTGTGTTTAGGATCTTTAGGAACTGCTCATAATCAAATGTCACACAGCATCGAGGGAAGTTTGTGTTTCTGCAAATCTCCAATCCAGATGTTCACTGGTAAGGAGGAGGTAGAAAGACAAATATTAGTCTACTGGAAGAGACAGAGTGACTGAGTGGGCTTTAGGGTTAAAAAAGGCAAACAAGACAAAACAGGAAGTGAGATCAAATACTGAAGGGAGAATGAGGGAAGAATACAAGAATCAGGAGGAGAGAGAGTGGAGGTGAGTCCAGTCTGAAGAATGAAACTCATTAAGGCTGTTCAAAGACACTCGCACACACACGCAACAGCACAAAACACGTCTCTGTTTAACTTCCAGAGTATTCTCCAAAAATACAGTAGATTCATTATTAATGTAGTGTCTTAAAACGAACGGGCTGGTTCTGGTGCTGTAGTTATAGTTTATAAAGGGAAACAGGGCTACCTTGTCCCTGGTGATGATGTCATTAGCTGCGTCAAACTGGCAAATGAGGGACTGAAAAGGGAATGTTGCTCTGGTACCACTGCCCCCCAAAGGCTGCTCAGCTACCAGAGAAAAACAGATTTAGAGAATGACAAGGATTTGTCTCATACATAAAAAGGCAAAGCTAATGGTCCAACACACCACACTGAGAGAAAAATAGATTGTGATGCGGGACAGGGGGCCTGCGGGAGAAAATATATTTAGAAAGATATACACAGAACAAGCACAGCTCCTCTGATCCTCTCAGGACCCTGTTCTCTCTGTGTAGGTTAACAGCTGTGAAGCAAATTGAATATACATTTTTCTCTGTTACGGGGAGAGCAATTAATGGAAAAAATAGTGTGTATGTGTGTGTGTGTGTTTGTGTGTGTTTGTGTGTGTGTGTTTGGGCAGCAAGACTGTATTGTGTGTGTTGTTTGTCTGGCCCTGTTTATACAGTACCTGGTTCTAATATGTATGCTCTGTTGTGATTGTTGCCTGTTCATACTTCATCACTTATAGATCACAACGCGTCTTAAAATCGTATAAAATCTGGAAGTTCAGGACAAAGGACAAATGATAGCAGCAGGTATAAACAGGGCTTCTGCGTGTTCGCCACAGCCGTGGCTTGATGGGTGTATGTACGGAGACCTCAGTTCAGCCGCCACACATGAAGTCAGCAGCAAATTCTGCCATTGTGGCAGATTTTTCTTTTCAAGCCCATCAGTCACAAGGTCATGGCGGTCAGTGTGTGGAGATCACAGGAAGGCCAGAACGATTCCCCTGATCTCACGTCAACACACATCTGGCAGGGGCCCAGGCATGGCATGGGTAACACTTAACATCCAACCCACAACACAGACTAACCTTAGCCCCCAGTTACCCCAACCAAATCATCCCTCAGTGTGCCTCTAAGCGGATCGAAGGAAAGGTTAGGTTAACTGACAGTTTTAGGTTGGTGAGTAAATAATACGAAACGTCCATGGAGGGAATAATTTACCATATTTGTGTGAATCAAAATAATACAGGAGACCAACAAATGCTTGTGCAGCCATTAAGCCACTTTGTTTATAAAGTATAATCTGTGCAAAGGGCCGGGGCTACCGTGCTGTAAGTCATATAAAGTTTTCTATTAGAAATTATGGAAACATTTACGGGATTAAAAGAGCCGAAACCAGAGACAGTCTGCACATAGCAAAAAGAATAGCATTTTTGGCAATCTTTGCTTCCGTTCCGTTGCTGATTAAATTTTTTTTCTACTGATCCATATGATTTATTTTTTCAGTTTCTTCATTGTGCAGATATCGCAGATAGGCCCACCGTCAGGTTGAAGTCTACGGAGAATTAGGACGATGGTGGGACACCGTTGTGAAAAAGACAGGAAAGCGTTTAATTTGGGGATATGATAGTCTTGCCCGTCCCTTCGTATAAATATTTGGCTTCCTCCGATATCTTTTAGAAAACTGTTTATAATGTTCCCCCAGTGTTTTCCAATAGAGGATGTAGGCCTAAACTATTTTACAGAGGGAACGACGAAAAAAGAGAGCAAGCTAAGAGGGACTGAACGTCAGAGCGCACCTTATGTAAATATCAGAGACATCTGTGAATCCCGGATAACCTTTTTCTGTCTTGAGAGAGATTTACTGTTTCCTGTGATAAGTTCTCACTCTCACCTCTTCAGTAAATACTGTCTCGGGTGCTATCATTAGCACGGAAAGTCATCAATCTGGCAAAGGCTAATTCTCTTCCTAAATGTACCTAGAGAACATTAGACTTCAGATTGTCTCACCAACAAAATGTACAAGAAATACTGTACGCAGTGCAACAGGCATGCAACAATATCTATAAGCAGGTGTCTTTTTCAAACAGAACTATTTTTGGTGTGTAGTTTGCAAAAACATTTTTTGTGACCTTTTCTGCTTTATTCAGGATGTAGGTAGTGAGGAAAGATAAATGAAACAGTTCTTGCTGATGTGATGTCACAAGTTTATAGACCCCTCCCAACTTCAGAAAAGAGACAAAATACTTTTCCATCCAATATATCACAGTGGTTATTTTTCGTACCTTTAGGTTTGCTCTCATAGTAAATTCAGTATTCAGTATAATCCTAATTCCAAAAATTTAATCCAATTTCCTCCAGTGTTCATTTTGGAGTGGAAACAATGTTGAACAAGCCTTCAAACTACTCTCCAGCATCTCTCACCCTCAACTTGTCTTCCTTGTGGCACGTTGAGAATAGACGGTTTACAGTGGTGTGGGGTCCGCCGGGTCTCGTTGGTTCCTGGTGGGACTCCTGGGGTCAGCGAGCGCACATATGTACCTTGCTGTGACAACGCCAGGTTTTTAGTGTCTGTCACACAAAAACACACGCACTGACAGACACCCGCTGTAATGGCAGTCTAAAACACGGGCCACCTGCCATCAGGCCTTGGCTCAGTAAGAGGCCCGCTCTGTGTCACCAGGGAGTTTGTCACGGGGGGGTGGGGGGGTGGGGGCGGTGACTGTCCCTCACCCTTTCCCCCTCGCTATTAACAGCCCCCTGCAGGCCTGGGGAAACTCTTCCTCTGCAGACACCCTCTGACTAACAATACTCATAACCACATGACGGAGCTCTCCCCTTCAGAGGACACTCTTAATGCAGCAGTGCCATTAGAATGGTTTGGCCTTCTGGAGATCGTCTTGGAGGTTTTCTGAACCGGTCTCCATGCGGAGTAAAAACGAACCTCTGCGGGAGTGGCATAGCATTTGGCCGGAGGTAGAAGTTCAAATAGCCAAGCAGGTGAGCTTTGGGGACTCTCTCTAATGCCAGGTTGATAGGATGGTGGACTATGTTTGAACACAATCGCACTCCCGTTAATGGCTGTCCTTAACAGGAAAGCCAGTCAGAAGAGTCCGCAAAGATAGCTACTTAGCTTCCTGTCAGACAAAGGGCAGAGAGGGAGAAAGAGGGAGAAGAGAGAGAGGGAGAATAGAGAGGGAAAAGAGAGAGAGGGATAGGTAGAGAAAGAGAGGATATGTAGAAAGTAGTGCAGCCCGGTCTCAGAGGAATTTATACATATCATACGTAAATCTGTGACGGATAAAGTTCTATTATATGTTTTGTTATGTTAGATTAGAATGCACTACTGAAAAACATACAAATTATCCTATAAAGTATATGCGTTACAAATGCTACTAAAATGTATCATATCTTACAAAATTTAAGGTTAGGGTTAAGGTTGGGTATCACAGTACTGTGGTTAAGATGAGAGACAGTCATTCAGTTTACTTTTTGAAATCTAGGTAATATTGGTGTATGGTCATTAGGAGGAGACGTATATATTCGTCATTATCACATCTCCGTACCTTGTTAAAAATGTCCTCCCTCAAAGGCATTCAAAAATGTATCCACATATAGAAAGTATTGAATTATTTACATAGTGGCATGATGCCTGTAGAATCTGCGTACATCAGTAGTATGAATCTGAACACTGTGAACTATCCGGATATCCCAGAAAATGTGCCTCATGTCCCTGCCAGAACACCAGCCGTATCCCTCTTCCATTTGACTAGTTAACTTTCTGATTGACAATAGAAGATCTTCTGTAGATCACACGGCCAGGAGCTCACTATCACTGTTGTAGATCCATCCAAAAAAGCATTGAAATGTATCTCCTCGCCACAGCAAGGTGCTCTGGGTAAGAGGTTCAGCTGAATTTAATGATGAATGAAGGCAGTAGTAACTAAATCCAGCATAATAAGGTAAACATGGACTAGTATGACGTATGTCTGTGCACTCCACAGTATACATAAAGGCAGGTGTGATAAGATAAACATAGAAATACATATGGATACACAGAAATTCATATGGTTACCGTGTAACATTTTCTTAAATTATTAAATATGACTTATTGCATGCCAGACCTAGAATGTTAAGTAATACATTAATCGTTAATATGTGAAGCGTTATTCAGAAGGGAAACTGGGAATATTCCATTAGAGGGGACTATTAATGCTTAGAACACAGTTATTAAGAAGACCTTTACGGTTTGTGCCGCTGCAGCCACCTCCGCTAGGTTTACGGGTGACAGAACTGCTTTGGAGATGAAAAAAACAGCCAAACAATGTGTTTTAATTATACTGGGCTTTCTGTTTAGTATGGAGTCATCTGAAGTATGAATGGTGTGAAAGGTAAAGCCGAAAGTACTCAATTATTTCGTAACACATTAAAGTCGAAAGACTGGCAACTTAAAGGTTAACAATATTTCAATTAGATTTGATGTGTATTAGAAGAAGGCTGCTGGCAGTCAGAGGATCTACAGCTGGCCACACAATATGTAATTAATGCATCCAGCTGAGTCCTCTTCTACACTTAGAGGGACAAGCTAAAGACAAAGGTTTGTCTAAACCAAACACCATTACGGCATGTGTGTTCTTCATGGCTGTCAAAAAGGACTGTTGTAGGCAGGGCCGGCTCCAGTCATAAGCGACATAAGCAGATGCTTAGGGCCCCCGACCCCCTAGGGGGCCTCCGACTGCTAGGGAGCATCTGACTGATAAGGGAGAGGGGGCCCCAAATGAAATTTTGCTTAGGGCCCCCAAAATACCCTCAAAAATGTGTTGTTCTTTAACCATAACACCAACACTATACCAAGATAGCCGATTTGTGGTCTTGACAGAAACAGGACTCACTGTGCAGTGGATACAGGCTACAGGTTTAGTGGTCCAAATTGAACCGGCCACATTTTTTGTTTGTGGTTGTGTACTTGTCTCAAGAAGTCTTACCTAGTGTAATTTGTCTTGTTCCGTTGGCAGATTATTTCACTTATTTCAAGTCACTATCTCCTCAAGTTTAGTTTTTTACAGTCATTTTGCAGTGCATGGTTTTGTACATTATTAGCCATACACTTTCTACTCTTTTTGTAGAATTGAGAGACATCAGATAGAGGTGGCCGACAATGCATGATTTCTGAGGCTGAAGCACTAGCCGTTTTGAACATGGTTGTCTAAAACAACCTTATATTTTTAGAGAATTCCAGTCCAGACGAATAACGGCAAGACAATAGAATTGTTCAATGTATAGAGACAGCCATTAAATATAACCTGAATGTGACAATCTCTGGCCCAAGTAAAAGACAGGATTCTGAGGCAAAATTAACATGTGTATTTATTACTATAACGTGTAAAACTTTTACTTATTCCTTCTGGTCAAAATGCCAAGTTTTTGTGGATTGCAAAGCAAATGCTCAACAAATAAACAAGTTTGACAAACCTGCATACATTCAGCATGATGATTAAAAATATAAATTGTATAGATGATAAAAGCCGATTTTCTTCAAATATTTGCGAATGATGAAGGCATGAATGTCTATTGGTATGGTGGAGTATGCTAAAGGGGTCAACTCTGAGCACCTTCATCTCATAAACGTTGGTTCAAAATGCATGGAATGTTTACTCCAAATGAAAAGGAATCAAAAAATGATTGAAATCAAATGGATTGACCCAGTATCAATGGATTGACCCAATCCTATCACACTTCATATTAGATAATGACATTCTACGACCCATTCTCCACAGGAACACAGTATTGTGTTCATGTGAAACTGCCGTGTTGTTTGAGCTGATCGGTTGTCTTTTGTGAACATTTTTTTTTTTTTGGTGTGTTTTGCTGAGTGTGTTGGTGCATATATCGGAGTGTGTACATGCGTGTCAAAGTGTGTGTCTGAGTGGGAGATATGACAGGCCGTCAGAGCTGATGTAGAAAAGGGAAGTCATGCTGAGGATGAGAGAGGCCTGGAGGAAGGCTAGGAATAAACAGGTTGGTCCGTGACGCACGCAGAAACACACATCTGACAGGAATAAGGCAGAGATAGAACGATGGGGAGAGAAAGAGGGAAGGAGAGAAAGGAGAGGGGGAAATTACTGAGATGGAACAGAAAGGAGAGAGAAAAGAATAGAAGGGGTGAAGGAGAGAGAGGAGAGAATGGGAAAGAAAAGATATTAGAGAATGGAGATGAGAGAGAAAGGAGAGAGAAATTACTGAGAGAAAGGAAAGAGATACAGAAGTAGGAAAGGAGAGAAATAGAGAGAGAGAGAGAAAGAGAGAGAGAAAGTCAAGGGAGAGCAGGGTAGGGAAAGAGATACAGAAGTAGGAAAGGAGAGAAAGGAGAGAGAGGAGAGAGAGAAAGTCAAGGGAGAGCAGGGTAAGGAAAGTTGTGGGGGAGTTGTTTTTCTTCACTGCCACCATCAGATGCACTCAAAGGGGAATGTATTATTGACCAGACGGTACAGGCTTTTAGATGTTGGAGACCAACTCGGCCCAGAGCACTCAACGGCCCACCACTCAGGGTTCCCCCTATTTTGGACACACACACACACACGTACACGCAAACATTCACAAGAGACACACACAGAGAGCCAACCAGTGGGAGACCATTTGAAGAGCACAAGCTGTCTTAATGGCCTCAATTTGTTTTGTGCCATTAAAATGTGAAAGGTCGGGTCGTGTATTCAATTTGAACAATATTTCACACAACTAAAAATAACCTGCTAGTGTGTGATGTCAGTAGGGGTGCTAGCCTCCCTTTGCTGTTGGGTGACACACACAGTACAGCTGTTTCATTCTCTGGTCGTTGGAAGTTAGCAATGCCAGACCTATCAATATTATTGGAAAGAATCACAGAGGGTGTTTGTGGACAGATTTGATGTTTTATAAATATAGGTTTTTAAGAATGTATAGAACCCAATGTGGGATTAGAGTCATGCAATTATCCAGCTGGCATAGGAGATGAGATTAGTGAGGTTCTTATCTAAAGCCCTTTGCCACCAAGGGCAGGAATAGTGTATTTTAGTGTCTCTGTGATTGTGTGTGTGTGTGTGTATGTGTGTGTGTGTTTGAAAGGTTTCTCAGGTCTCTTGAGGAACTTCCTTAGCCTTGTTGTCAGCCTGACTTCCTTACTGAGATACAATCACTTGTCTTTCATATAAGTAAACATTTCAGGCAATGAAGAGCAGCGGTTTTATACTGCAACGTGTGATGTTGCAGTGGTGGTACAGTATATTACTTACCGCTCTGATTGAATCCAGAATATTTTGTCTTACAACTGACACCTGACATAACCCTGGCAATCAGAGAATAATGGCTGCAGGTCACATCATGTTTCAGGGTGACAGTTTGACATTTTTAACAAATAAAGTACAAGTGGTGGGGCTGTAAACAGAAATCAGATCCAGCCCCTGTTTGGTGTAGGGGAGTAAGTCCCTGATTTGGCATTATCCTGTATGAACCAGTCTCAGTGTGTCTGTATGAACCAGTCTCAGTGTGTCTGTATGAACCAGTCTCAGTGTGTCTGTATGAACCAGTCTCAGTGTGTCTGTATGAACCAGTCTCAGTGTGTCTGTATGAACCAGTCTCAGTGTGTCTGTATGAACCAGTCTCAGTGTGTCTGTATGAACCAGTCTCAGTGTGTCTGTATG
>JACXGI010010832.1:6460-26708 GCA_016801175.1 Esox masquinongy
GCAATTTCTGAATTGAGAAATTTTTCTGGGGCTCCCCAGAGAGGGAACGTGTTCTCGGGCCCCTCTGTGGCTGAGCAGACAGCCCTATGGGCCTACTAACTTATTACAGCGGAGGCCCCTGAACTCACCAGGAACATGTGTTGTTGCTGCACGTGACACAAAATTGAGTGTGACCCTGTCAGTGTAGCCATGTGTGATGGCATTGTTGTCTTTAAGCGTCGTCTCCTTGGGCTAACGATGGACTAGCCCATTTGGCATTTGCCAGAAATGCTTGTATGTTCAGTCCGCCGTGTCTTAGAACTGGAAGCAGCACATTTAAACCATTATACTTTTTAATCCTCCTGAATACCAGAACAATTATTCCCTGTAATTTCTGCAGAATCCTCTTGATAATATGTCGACGTAGTTTGACATTATTACTGACATTTAGCGCTGGCGGGCCCTAAATGGTTCCCAGATACCAGTGAATGCCCCAAAGGCATTAGACATCCATGCACCAGTTAGTATTTGACATTCTTGACATTTCAACCCAAACCAGTAGTCTATTATGTCTGGCAAATAGGAGTATTAAATAGAAACTTCCTTTCTCTCTTGCTCTCTTTATTTTCTCTCTCTCCCTTCCTCTAATGTGATTTAGATGTTTTGGAGCAAAATTAGTGACAATGAGGTTTATAAATGTTTTTCATGTTGAAAATGTTTTTGTTCTGGGACAGACCAGACAGAGGGACAGACCAGACAGAGGGACAGACCAGGGACAGGGACAGACCAGGGACAGGGACAGACCAGGGACAGACCTCAGATCAGCAGGCCTTTAACAGGCAGAAAGGCCTGCTGTCAGAAAAGCATGACCAGACAGACAGACAGGCAGACAGGCAGGCAGACAGGCAGGCAGACAGACAGGCAGGCAACAACAAAAGCTTTAGAAAGCTTTTAGAAACAGAAGTGTTAGCAGGGCCTCTCTCTCTCTCTGGCCTCTTGCTGTTAGGGCTATATCTCTTAGAGCCGTCAGTCACTTGCTACCAAAGCGGTTTAGGATTATGGATATAATACCATTAGCATCTCCCTGCCATTTCGTTTGTGCCATTGAAACAGCCATGTTGTTTTCTACTTTCCATTCCACACTTATTTTTTCTACAGATGTGCTTCTGTGCTCTCCAACAATGTTTGAAGAAATGCTACTTATACTTCCCCTAAATACTTTGTATAAAACAGGAATACAATTGTATTCTCCTCTAAAAAGCAAGTCCAGCAGTAGTCTGGTTGTAACTGTTCTGAAGTATTTATTTCCCCTTAATTTGCACAAAGTTAAAATATTTTGTGGTATTGTTTTAAGATTGCCAATACAATAGATTATTTGGACCTATGACTGTTTTTGCAAATATTGAGTGACATTGGCCTTTACTGTTTTTATGCATACAACTGTTTATCACCAATGTACAGTACTATTGCTAAACACCTATTCCAACTGAGTAAATGTGAATGTTTCTAATATCAATAGGATACACAAAAAGCAAAGCGCCTCTGCCTGCTCTGGGGTACATTTACCACACTGGCAGCAGTAGAAGTAACCTCTGCTCAACTCCTCCAGATCCCCCAGTGGTGTGCCGAGTTCTGCCTGTTAGCCAGGTACCGTCACGGCGTGGTGGTGTGCACTCAGATCCACCGACGGCGGGCTGTAGAGCTGGCCCTCAGGGTAGCCGATGAGATGGACGTGAACATCGGACATGAAGTGGGCTACACTCTGCCCCTGGAGACGTGCTGTTCTGCCGACACTTTGCTCAGGTCTGCTCAAATAACACACACACACACACACACACACACACACACACACACACACACACACACACACACACACACAGACACAGACAGACAGACTTATGATGTTGACTTTATCATTCAGTGTGCTCGTGTGTGGTTTTGGACCATGATGTCGTTCATGTGCCTTACTGTCAACCCACTCACAGGCAGAATTGATTGGTTGCACACCGGTGCCTTCACAATCTTTTCAGAGAATTACACAGCGACAACACACACACACACTGCCACACCCAGAACTGTCGTCATTCGCTAAGTCGTTCTCACATACCCAGACTTTTACCGGGTGTGAAGGTACTACTGGCAGACAACACTGAGGGATAGAATACACATTTACTTCAAGTAAAAGTTCACACATTATTTCTCACTCCTCCATTTCTATCTTTCGCTCCGGTCTTGACCTTTCTTACCCGCTGGGATTCAGCACAGCTCCCCATCAGAACCAGGTCTACCCACTCAGACCACTCATTTTAAGCAGGTTGGACCGTCCTGGCATTGTAAAAGCTGTGGCCAGCAGAACCACTGTGTCATGGGGTCATGTTTGGCCCGGGTCATGGTTGGTCCAGGTAGACCTATGTGACTCTTGAATGCAAAGGTCCCGTTAAATCAGCCTCTACATCTAATGTCTACGGAATGTCCACGTCTAACTGGGTGAGGTATTTGTTCACATGTAATCTGCAGTAGTGTTTTGTCAGTGTTTTGTAAGAGAGGATACCTAGATATGGATAATTCCATGGTAACACCAACAAATGTTTCACTATGAACTACTTTTGGGCTCCCCATTTCCTGGACATTTATTTATTTTTTTTGATTGGACACAGATTACTTAGGATGTGACCCCGGTAGTGTTGTGCATTGGCCTGACGGTTTGTGGTGTCAAAGCTGTCTTTCAGCTCCTCTGTTGTGGCCTTGTCACGTCACAGAAACTCAGCAGGGATGTGTCCTCTGAAATAAATGCCAAGATTTTGCTTCTCATCACACTGCTCACTTGACCAGGAAAAAGGCCAGGATGCCCAGACCCAGAATAGACCCACTGCCAGCTGAAGACCACAATCAAGCACTGTTTATCCACTACAAGGATTCAGTAGAGCTTTGCTTGGAAAAGCAACCATGTCTGACTATCGCTCCTCCAAACATGAACGTTGTTGAACCAATTTGGGTGGATCCCCAGTCAACTCCTGTGAAATCCTTTCGCTTTCTGGGCACCATCATTGCCCAGGACCTCAAGTGGGAGCTGAACATCACCTCTTTCACAAAGAAAGCACAGCAGAGGATGTACTTCCTGCGGCAGCTGAAGACGTTCAACCTGCCAAAGACTATGACGGTGCACTTCCACCATAGAGTCCATCCTGACCTTCTCCATCACCATCTGGTACACTGCAGCCGCTGCCAAAGACAAGGGCAGGCTGCAACGCATCATCCGCTCTGCAGAGAGGGTGATTGGCTGCAATCTGCTGTCTCTACACGACCTGCACACCTCCAGGACCCAGAGGCGAGCGGCAATGATTGGGGCTGATCCCTCTCACCCAGGAAATGGGCTATTCAGAACTCTCCCCTCTGGTAGAAGGTTGAGGTCTGTCAGGACCAAAATCTCTCGCCACAAGAACAGTTTTTCTTTCCCACAGCAGTAGGCCTCATGAACATGCCCTCGGAGCCAAACTGACTAGTCAGACACACACACACACACACACACACACACATACACACATACACACATACATACATACATACACACACAACCCTCAACTAGACACATTTTTGACCCCTCCCCACATACACACACAACCCTCAACTGGACAATTCTTGCACCTTACATATATTTTGCTGGACCTCGTAAGTGGAGCCAGCCAAGAACTGCAAATGTCTCTTACTGACTGACTGACTGACTGACTGAGTGCCTGACTGACTGACTACCCCTTGTTAAATAGCGTATCAATGTCATTCACAAATGGCTAATAAGCTGTTAAAACGGCCAGTGACAAATGCCATACAGTTCATAGATGCTATATGTGGTGGAGGTAAACTTAATAAGAAACGTTACTCAGTTTAACACAATGCTTAATGGTGTCTAGCACCACATTCAAACTCGCTACATATGCTATACCAACTCTCGGCAGATGTATATCTCCGTGGTGTCGTGGTTAAAGACAGGGAGGGCAGCAAAAATGCCGTGACTGGTTTTTATTGTGGGCCAGCTGAACTAGCCGTGCCTGGTTTCTTGTTACTGTATATTTTTTAGTAATTTATTAATGCTCAGTCTACAGTTTTTATGCTTTGTCCACTTCATATTCATAATCTTATTATTATTATTTTTTTTTCTTTTGTACAAAATTGCTGCACTAACGGACCAGAACAAATTCCTAGCTTGTTGTGAAACTTAATTGGCAATAAAACTCTTTCTGATTCTGATTGGCCACACCCGCTGCAGGACTCCCGGGCACGATAAGAACCCTGGGTTACGATGGCACTGTGTCATTCAGGAGCCCCCTGTTGTCACATTAAATAAAATGATGCATGAATCTGAATGCACACACACATGCATCCTCCTCCTGCCAAACGGCGAACAGACCCGTTCTATAGATGGGAACGTGGGATTTTAGACGTTTCCCCACGAGGTCCGGATTACTGCTGATACTCGGTTCTACTGAATAATGAGTTGCACCCACCAGTAAGAAAGAGACAAAGTTGTGGGTCTGACTTTGAGGTCCAGCCGTGAATGTGAAGGGACTAGAATGTGTTGACACATTGGCGCCGTTAGTTAGCTCCGATCTGTTCTCCTCCGCCCAGGTACTGCACCGATGACATGTTGCTCCGGGAGATGATGTCCGACCCCATGTTGGAGCACTACGGGGCCATCGTGATCGACCAGGCGCACGAGAGGACCGTGAGCACAGACGTCCTGCTGGGACTGCTCAAGGTGGGAATGACTTAGCCTGAGTGGTAAATGGCACCCTATTCTCTATGTAGTGCACTACTTTTGAGGTGCCGTTGTTTGTTCTGTGTGTCTGTACTGACTGTTCACCAAGTGCAGTCTATTTCCTGGTCAAACGTAGAGCACTGCCTAAAGAGGGTGTCCGCTGTTGTCCGAGGTGGGAATTTCTGCAAGGGCGCTCTCCCGGTGGAGGGAGGAAAATTGAACTGAGGCCCTTACATTTGTTGTGTAATTTGAACTGAGGCCCTTACATTTGTTGTGTAATTTGACCTGAGGCCCTTACATTTGTTGTGTAATTTGAACTGAGGCCCTTACATTTGTTGTGTAATTTGAACTGAGGCCCTTACATTTGTTGTGTAATTTGAACTGAGGCCCTTACATTTGTTGTGTAATTTGAACTGAGGCCCTTACATTTGTTGTGTAATTTGAACTGAGGCCCTCACATTTGTTGTGTAATTTGAATTGAGGCCCTTACATTCGTGTAGCGGTGCCGTGTCGGAGTGTGACTCTGATTGCAATGCCGATCCTGGGTTTGGTGTTGTCTCTGGTTCCGACTGACCGTGGCTGTGACCTTTCAGGACATCCTGCGGCATCGGCCGGACCTCCGTGTGGTGGTCCTGACTGTGTCCTCCATGACAGAGCGACTGCTGGCACACTTCGGTACGGTGACATTCCCCTTCATATTGAATGATGTATGTATGGATTATTTCATTGGGGTGAGACGCGTTAAACCGATTCCACTCATTTCCAGAGTGTATTATAATGATGGATGTGATCTATTATTGAACTTTCCTGAAAGCGTTTCAGGGATAGCTACAATGAGCTTTTCGTTACTTCCAACTCCAAGACCGAACTGGTGCCAGAGTAAAACGTGGAATGGAATCCCTAGTATGCACAGTATCAGTACAGTGACATTATGGAATGGACTAACAGAAATGTTCACTGCGTTGCAGATAGTAACGTCCCTGTGGTCAGTCTGGAGGCCGTCCGTCCAGCCGAGGTGGTCTTCAGCCCCAGTAAGGACTATTTGTACTCTGCCCTAAGGCTGGTGCTGAAGATCCACCGGACCAGGGAGGACGGAGATGTGGCCGTGTTCTTGGCTTCAGCTCAAGTAAGATAAGTATACGTCGTAGAACAGTAAAAATGGGTGTACGCGTGTGTTTCAGTTTAGTGTTCTTTTTTTTGGTCCTACGTGCTCTAAATGTTGATGCTGTCATTGCCCACGTTCTCTTTTCTGTTCATAGACTGCTAATATTCTTCCGGTACGGGTCGGGCAGAACCTTGTCTTTAGACCTCAGGAGCTGCGGGCGATATCTCTTGCAAAATTGCCTCACGTCAACTCGAAGGCTGACATGTGACAACAGGCACTCTCACTCGTTATTAAACTATTAAAAAAGTATCTCTGCTGCAAATCCGGCAAAAAGTCTTGTCCAACTAAATAACAAAAACCATCGTAGAGTAAAAACGCTCTTCATTTAAATGGCAAAGCAACACTCCAAGTCCTTTTACTGGCACAGTCTCTTGTAATGAGCATTACAATGCCCTTTTAAAGGCCTGGTCTCCGCAACCCAATGCATGACAATGACCTTAAAGCTCTGCCTTTCAATGGAGGTGTCATTTCAGCATTTTCACACCAGTCCCCTGCCCCACCCCTTCTCTGATGTCGACCTTTTGTGGCCATGGTATAATGGTAATGCAGCAGAAACGGTCCTCCACGTGGGCATTAGATCAGTGTGTGTGTGTGATTCCTCCAGACATTGACCTGTTGCGTCCATGACCTTTGCCTGCCGCACAGGGCCAGGTGTTTGATGCTGTCAACGTCTCGTCTCCAGATGAAGTCCTAAGCAGACAAGTTGCTGTATGTTAATATGGTCTCAGCCAATACAAATACAGTCTTTTAAATCTCCGAAGTGCCTGGTCTTGGATTTTTTTTATGCCACATTTAGTATGTTAGACCTATTGTTACTGACATCTGTGGTTGGTGTGGAAATACCTGAAGCGTTCCTGCAGATTTAAGAGAAAAAAGTGAATATGGATCCACTCCTAGTGTCTCCGTAAAGACGTCCATGTAAGCGCTCCTGCTATTCCCTTTCCATAAGAACCTCTGACACTGTGTCGTCCTTCCCACAGGAGGTGGTCTGTGCCCAGGCTGTGCTCCAGAGGGAGGGAACCAGGCTAGGAGCAGACCTGGGGGACCTGCTGCCTTTGAGGCTGTACCCTGGCCAGGTTTGGGGCCCCCCTCCCCTGGTGGAGGATATTAGGGGTACAGGGACAGCCAGGTGTCGGCGGGTCTTCCTCTCCACCCGTCAGGGCGAGGACCTGTTCTGGGCTGTGGACTCGGTCAGCTTTGTCATCGACGCGGGAGTGGAGAAACGATGTGTGAGTTTAAGCCTAGCAAAGGATAGCCTTCACAAGCTTTATGTGTTAGCTTACATGTAAGGATAGCCTTCACAAGCTTTATGTGTTAGCTTACATGTAAGCAGCACTTTGGCCAAATGTATGACAAGGCTGTTACCATAGAGATCCTTTTAAGATAATAGTTATATAATGGTTAAAGGTGCCGCTTGGGACCTTTGTGACTAGCTCTATTTTTTAATCCTCCCATTTGGGCTAGAAGGGTAATACATTTTTTATATGTGCATTATGTATAAGTAGAATCACTATCAAAATTCAGTTATCCATTAGCATTTCAAGTCTGAAAGCGAGTGCTTTTGATGACACGGGGAAACATACATTATCAGCACAAATGATAGTACTTTTTTAGGGACCCGTTTTGGCTCAACAGCTCTTCTTTTTCAGCCAGTGGCCAAAAACCTAATAATGCATCTTTAATAAAAAGCAGGTCTTGAATGGTTCATAAACAGTTTTTAGACATAGTAATGCTATGACTGACCCTTGACCACCCCCAGGTGTACATCCCCAGGATAAGAGCCAACTCTGAAGTCCTTGGACCCATCAGTAGATCCCAGGCAGACATCAGAAGGCAGCTCATTGGATCAACAGGTATCACATCTCATGTTATCTTGTCTGGTGATGATGTGGGGAAATATCTATATGCAGTTACATATCGGGATGTTATTTATAACAATGTATCGAATTGTTGTGGCGACACACAAGAAACAGGGTTGCTTGTTAGGTCTATCTGCACCAAAATTATTTAATTCATAACCTGTTCTCCATGTTTTTAAATAGGGAGCCAATTAGTTTTAAGTTAGTTGCTCTGGAGCATCTGCAGTAATGATTGAAATGTAAATAATGTAGTAGGAAGAAAATTGTGAAAATTGCCATACATGTCATACCAGCATCTAAGTATTACAGTAATATACAGTAACTGTGAGGTCACCACCCGTTGACTTAAGTCATCTATTGGTCAATGCCTCAGTGTTTCTTGAGTCATCTATTGGTTAGTGCCTCAGTGTTTCTTGAGTCATCTATTGGTCAATGCCTCAGTGTTTCTTGAGTCATCTATTGGTCAATGCCTCAGTGTTTCTTGAGTCATCTATTGGTTAGTGCCTCAGTGTTTCTTGAGTCATCTATTGGTTAGTGCCTCAGTGTTTCTTGAGTCATCTATTGGTCAATGCCTCAGTGTTTCTTGAGTCATCTATTGGTTAGTGCCTCAGTGTTTCTTGAGTCATCTATTGGTTAGTGCCTCAGTGTTTGAGTCATCTATTGGTCAATGCCTCAGTGTTTCTTGAGTCATCTATTGGTTAGTGCCTCAGTGTTTCTTGAGTCATCTATTGGTCAGTGCCTCAGTGTTTCTTGAGTCATCTATTGGTCAGTGCCTCAGTGTTTCTTGAGTCATATATTGGTCAGTGCCTCAGTGTTTCTCAAACCTGTCCTCTAGGACCTCCAGACATTCCACAATTTTGTTGTTGTCCCTAAACTACCCCGCCTGATTAATCTGTTTAGGGCTTGTTGATGAGTTGAATCTGGTGCGCTACCTGTGGAATAGTTGAAACACATGGGGGGGGGGGGGTTATATTATTTTTCTCCATTGATGTTGGCAGTAATAACAACGGCTGTTCAGAAAGCCAGGCAGTCATCTCAGAAATCCACCCCTCTGGTCTGCTTATTGCCTTGGCCCAGAGGGTGATGTCAGAGGGGATTATACCAGAGACTAAGGAATAAGCAAGACATGCAACTTCCTTTGTTCTTTTTCCGTGGAGGTCAATGAACTAAGTAGGCTGGACCCAACTGCTATCGGGTTGTTGTCACCCTGTGAAGGCGACAGGAACTGCGTACAGCCATTCTGAGTGTGCAGTATTCGTTCACGGTCCGTGCGTCCGCCTGTTTTTTTTCAGGAAAGTGTTTCTGCCTGTACCCAGCGGAGACCCAGCTCCCCGCGGAGATCTCTCCTCAGATCCTGGAGTCCAACCTCACGTCCACTGTGCTGTTTCTCAAGAGGATGGAGATAGCAGGGCTGGGGCACTGTGACTTCCTCACTAGACCAGGTTAGACGACAACGCCAGCAAGCTGTTTTACACAGGCAGACCCCATTGAGATTTTTCTTCGTTAAATGGTCGAACTAGGAATTAGTCGGGGGGGATAAATATCCTAATTGTTCGGTAGGTAAAAGCCCTCGTACAGGAGAGAGCCGGGTGGAGCTGCTGAGGGCCCCCTGTGCTCCTGGGGCGGCCATGTTTAAGTCAAGAACATGTTAAGTGTTGTCTAAAACGAGATTTGTCTGACATATTATCTCCGATGGACTATGTGGTCAGAATATCCCTCCGAGACTGTGTAAATAAGTTATGATAATGCCCTGTGTGTGCAAGAGCTTTATGAAAATGTGCCTGGAATTTCATGGTCCTTTTGGCCAACAATGTCACATGGCTGATCTGATTTTAATAGACCAATGACTGTTAACCTGGGTAAGGAGGTGGGCTCGAGACCAGCCTATCAGGCACTCATGGCTGTGTAAATAAATATCTTCTGATTTGTTTCCTGAAGCCCCGATGATCGGACTGACTGAGCATGCCAAGGGAAAACGAAGGCTCAGGGAAATGCATATATTTGAATTATTTTCATCAAATAAATCCACAGTCAGTTCGTGGAATCATCAGGGATGTTTAAAAATGAAACATGGACGGTTGGTACTTTAACACGTCTTACCTCGGTAAGACTGGGATATTGTAGGATACAGAATGTGAACCGTATGTATTTGGATAGTGTCTCCAAGAGGATGAGTTAACTGGCCTGGGACACTGGGACTGGATGTCTAGAGCAGATTAGCGGATGAGGTAGCAGGGTGCAGGTTGGAGGGTGTTTTTTGGCCAGGGTAGAGTGTTTCCAGAAGGGGTTCTGTTCCCACTGCACAGGGCTGTTTAAGGCCAGTCAGCCATGTGTTAGTGGATCTGACAGCAGGCCGTCGGGGAGCATTGTCTGGATCCCGGCCGGCCCGGCTGTCCCTACATAAACCAGCCCTGCACGGGGACAGCCACGTTCCAGGGCCAGTCCCAAACAGCACCCTACTGCCGACACAGACCGCTTCCTTTCACCAGTGCCGTGGGGGACAAGGAAACGGGTCGCTGTTTGGGTTATAGACACGCCGTGGAGGCCAGCTCGTTAGCGATGAGACAATGGCGTCTGTTTAGGCCATCGGGCCGAACCACCCCAGTGAACAGGAAGTGGAATGTTGTCCAAAGTTCTGCTGTAACACATTAACTGGGCTTACCTTACTGGCTGAACTTTCATAATACTTGTTTTGACCTGATTGTGTTTTGACCTGATTATGTGTTTTGACCTGATTGTGTTTTGACCTGGCATTTACATTGGTTTTATACATTTTTGCTGGCTGAATATGGAGTTTGAAGCTTAAAGGCACATGGTATCTATTGAGGAGTTGTCTGTCAAATTCAACTGAGAGTGAGAAAGGGCCATGGTCATAGTTCACAGCAAAATGTCATTCAAATTTAAACTTTATCATCAGTAAAATATTTTATCTGTTTTATGTATTTGATCATCTACGTTTGTATGTGTTATCTAATGTATCTATTTTATTATGTAACTGATACATTCCCCCAGATCCTGAGGGTCTCATGCAGGCATTGGAGGAGCTGGATTACCTTGCGGCATTAGATGACGACGGGAACCTATCAGAGATTGGGATCATCATCTCTGAGCTCCCATTGGAAGCTCAGATGGCCAAGGCTCTGCTGGCGTCCTGTGAGTTTGACTGTGTCACCGAGGTGGTGACCATCGCCGCTATGCTGTCAGGTATGGACTCAACATTTGGACAAATCAGCAGCTCTGACAGAACTTTGTTACAGTGAAAGTTTTTTTTCCATTATTTATCTGTAATGATTTGGATTTCTCTGGGACAGTGTTTTAAAGGTCACACTGGTAGTAGTTGTAGCTTTTTATTCAGTAACCAAGACCAGTCTGGTAGCAGATGTAGGTTTTTATTCAGTAACCAAGACATCTGCTACCAGACTGGTCTTGGTTACTGAATAAAAACCTACCAGTCTGGTAGCAGATATTTGTTTTTATTCAGTAATGTATGACCTGTCCGTGAGGTAATTTGATCCTTAGTAAAAACGCTACTGCGTATTTTCTGCAGTGCAGGTTTGATTGAATTGAGCCTTATGTCTGTCTGCTTTAGCACCAAGCTGCTTCCTGGAGCCACCTGTTGGCAGGGCCCAAGAAGCTTTGCAGTGTCACAGAAAGTTCCAGCACCCTGAAGGGGACCACTTTACACTCATCAACATCTACAATGCTTTCAAACATAGCCAGAGAGAACCATGTAAGTTAAGTACTAAGGTCAAGCAGACAGGTTTCTCACTGACAATCTGGGTCTCTGCAATGTATCCATAGCTCTGTCCTCCCTTCTCCTCGCTCCTCCTCACCACCCCGTTCCTCCTCTCCTCATGTCTCCTCTGTTCTCGTCCAGTATCCTGCACCCGGGTTTAACTTTTGTAATAATATTCCTTCAGACTTCAGCGTGGAGAAGTGGTGTCTGGACTACTACCTGAACCTCAGAGCCCTCCAGACAGCCGACAACATCAGGTCTGAACTGACGGGCATCCTGAAGAGGATTGAGCTGCCCGTTTCTGTGGGCTCCTTCGGGACTAAGAGCAACACGCTCAACATCAAACGAGCTCTGCTGGCCGGGTTCTTCATGCAGGTGGGTTGGAGAGGGAGTGGTAATGTTGTTTTTAAAAAGTATTACGTTACCTTGAACAAATGACGGCTACCGGAATTGAAAAGGTACAATTTAAACAATTATAACTAAAACACTGTAAACTCCAAACAGTATTCAAATGTATAATGTCACAAGCAGTGGTAAACAACACCACATGCCTATAGTCACTTGTAATATAAGCATTTGCTTAATTATACATTATATTAACATGCTTTCTTATTTTTTCTCTAGATTGCCTGTGATGTTGATGGATCAGGAAACTACTTCATGTTGACACACAAGCACATAGCCCAGGTCCACCCGTCCTCTGGCTATGGGGCCAGGACACACCAGCTGGGCCTGCCTGAATGGCTGCTGTTCCATGAATACACTCTCTCTGAAAACAACTGCATCAGGACGGTCTCCCAAATCTCCCCCGAAGTGTAAGTCAATGGCCTGCACCCTTCTAATGACTTTATTTATTTTTGCTTATTTATGTTCCATAAATACAAACTAGGCACAAACGTGTTTTTGATTCGTTAGGTTGTTGATTTTCTTTGAATGGGATAATCCTGTATTACAAATCTGCTTTCAAGTACTCTTCCAACAAGACTACACAGCTGGCCATTATTAGGCCATTCTTTTGAAATTGTAAAGTATATTACAAAAGTGATCTGTCGACTTTGTAGAAGTACTTGGTGAAAGAACAAAAAAGCATTTTATACTAGAAAATGGACCATAGTGTTTTTTATTGTCCCCTAAGGTTCATTCAGATGGCTCCACAGTATTTCTTCTACAACCTGCCTCCTAGTGAGAGTAAAGACGTACTACAGCACATCCTGGATGGGGTTTTATCTGGACATGGCAAAGCCAGGCAACAACAGAACCCGGCAATTGCCAGTGAAGTGGACAAAGACTGCAGCCCAGTGGCACAGTCCAATGACAGATGTGTGCTACAGTGACCTCTGGTGGAGGACCTCGGTACTGCAGAGACAATCTCAACCACAATCAGATAGTTGCTGTAGCGATGCCTTTCACCTCCGGTACTGTTCAGACATGAGCATTGTGTCCTTCACCACCTTTCTTCTGTTTTTGCTTCTGAAATGTTGGTTGGTTCTTCTCAAGTAGACTGCATTGAGTGCTTTGAGTAGTCAAGGAACACTGTTCCTTCAGCTCTGCTCACATAGTCTGGTTTGAACACAGTAATGTACTCCTTTATTCTGGTTTTGGATTTTTTTTTTTATTGTGACTTTATGATCGTGTACAATATGAAATATTCTTTGTGTAAAATCTGTACCAAGATATTAATGTAATCATGTTTCCCTAATTCTGTAAATACAGCTCTTTGCTATTTGAACAATGCCTAAATTGATTCATTTAACCAATGAAACCTTTCAGAAAACTGCTATATAAAATGTTGGAGGTTGTGGAGAGTGGGGTAATCTAGACAGCTGTACACAATTTTGTCATGTAACCATACATTCAAGAAGAACACAATTTCCAACTGGCAGTGATGAAGAAAGCCTCATTGGAAATGTGGTATGTTTTTTTACCCCCAACATTTTTGGGGGATTGTCCAAGTTATTTTTTTTTACATGTCAAGTATAATGACTGTTAAAGCAAATTTATCCAGGTCTAAAAATATACACCGATCAGCCATAACATGACCACCTGCCTAATATTGTGTAGGTCCCCCTTTTGCCACGATAACAGCCAGTTGAGGCATGGACTCCATTTGACCTCTGAAGGTGTGCTGTGGTATCTGGCACCAAGCCGTTAGCAGCAGATCCTTTAAGTCCTGTAAGTTGCGAGGTGGGGCCTCCATGGATTGGACTTTTTTGTCCAGCACATCCCACAGATGCTCGATTGAATTGAGATCTGGGGAATTTGGAGGCCAAGTCGATACCTCCTATACCTCCTCAAACCATTCTTGAACCATTTCTGCTTTGTGGCAGGAGACATTATCCTGCTTAAAGAGAGCAATGCCATCAGGGAATACCGTTGCCATGAAAGGGTGCACATGGTCTGCAACAATGCTTAGGTTGGTGGTACGTGTCAAAGTGACAAGGTTTCCCAGCAGAACATTGCCCAAAGCATCACACTGCCTTGGCTTCTTCCAAGTGTAATGTTCAGCCCCATATGCAACAAACAGCGATGCACTGTGTGTTCTGATGCCTTTCTATCAGTACCAGCATTAACTTTTTCAGCAATTTGAGCTACAGTAGCTTATCTGTTGGATTGGACCACACAGGCCAGCCTTTTCTCCCCACGTGTGTCAATGAGCCTTGGCCACCCATCACCCTGTCGCCGGTTCACCGCTTTTCCTTCCTTGGACCACTTTTGATAGGTACTGACCACTGCAGACCGGGAACACCCCACAAGGGCTGCAGTTTTGGAGATGCTCTGACCCAGTCGTCTAGCCATCAAAATTTGGCCCTCGTCAAAGTCGCTCAGATGCTTACGCTTGCCCATTTTTCCTGCTTCTAACGCATAAACTTTGAGGACAGAATGTTCACTTGCTGCCTAATATATCCCACCCACTGACAGGTGCCATGATAACGAGATTATCAGTGTTATTCACTTCACCTGTCAGTGGTCATAATGTTATAGCGGATCGGTGTGTATCATACGTTAGTGAATTGCCACTTTATAAAAATGTGTGCATCATTATGCCAAAGTTTAGCCCTCAGTTGCTGATTTCCATAATGTGAGTAGGTGTTAAAACGTCATGTTGATTTGTACTCTGCTCTCGTCAAGATAAATACCAACTAAGGTGCAGCTTTACAGTAGACTAACTTGATCCTTTCATGTTTTCCTCCACTGTTTCCTCGGTGTGATGATATAGACATCCTTCTGCCTGGTGTCGCTGGCTGAAGTGTAATGTCGGCTCCGGGGATCAGCCTATTGCCTCCCTGGTGCATCAGCACACCCAACGGGTGTGATGCTGGGCCCTGGAGATAAACCTCATAGTGATCTCCCCAGCGCATCAGCATGACAACCGTCAGCATGACAACCGTCTGGATTGAGGTGAGCAGGGTACATCACCGGGGTCTTCAAGTGGGCACCTTCCGTCCTTGGTGTTTCGTCGACTAGCCCACGACACCTCAAGAGGGTCCCAGAACCCCCCGTTGCCCGCTCACCTCAGCCCAGCTTCCCCATTCACCGGCCTGATTTCCTTCCTATTGCGCCTGAGGACCCCACAACCAGTTGCTACTCCTCTCTGCTGCTTCTGACAAGCTCTTTACTGTGTGACGCAACGCTTGACCACTGAACCCAACGTCTCTGAGAAACCGGGTTGTAAAATGTGCTACAAACCCTGGGCCTCCCACTAAGCTAGGCACTCACACTCCAAAGTGGTGATTGTGGGGTAAATGAGCCGGATGCTCTGGGGTAGGTTGAACCGATGTTTCACTTTGCTCCAGCATGAGTTAAATTTCTGATGTATCAAATGTTATTTCAGTGCAAAACTGCATACCTGACAAATCATTTCTTACTTTAATTATTGTAGAACAGCTATCATGCCATGAAACATCTGTACATCTGTGGCATGTCAGTATCAAGTCACTGCATAATGTAATGGCATAGATGTCATGAGATATTTCTAATTTAGAGATATTTCTAATTTACAGTATAACACACACATTTTACCTAAAAGATAGGTTATGCTGGCTGCTTTTACAACATTTGTATCTTGGGCAAAATAGTTGATCTAATTTGTCAAAGTATTAGATCAGAATTGGGCTGCCTGTGTAAATGCATTAATAAAAATGACTGCTCTTGAACACTACCAATAGCCTAGACTAAACAGGAAATAGTTCCAGTGGAATTGACTTGCCCCATGACGAAGATATTGAATAGAGGTTATGTGTAGATCATGAGTGTGTGCCAAAAGCTTTCTCCAAAGAAACATTTAAAACAGCGCTGCCCAATATAGTTGAGGTATTTGGGATAAATATTTACTTTTTCTTCGAAATAATGAATTATTTGCAATTGTTTATAAGGAGTCAGTTTACCCCTAGATGGATCAACACACCCACTGACTGGGATCAACACACCCACTGACTGGGATCAACACACCCACTGACTGGGATCAACACACCCACTGACTGGGATCAACACACCCACTGACTGGGATCAACTTACCCACTGACTGGGATCAACTTACCCACTGACTGGGATCAACCTACCCACTGACTGGGATCAACTTACCCACTGACTGGGATCAACCTGCCCACTGACTGGGATCAACCTACTCACTGACTAGGATCAACCTACCCACTGACTAGGATCAACCTGCCCACTGACTGGTATCAACACATCCACTGACTAGGATCAACCTACCCACTGACTAGGATCAACTTCTGGGACAAGTTGGGCCACAGGACCACTTTTTTAGGAATCATATCATCAAGGCCCTTTGTCATTGGTGCATTATTGTCACCTCACCTGAAGGGATGTCCTGAAGCATGTGTAGATGTAAAAGTTTTACTTCTGTCTCTTTTCCCCTTGTTTAGCAGACAACTTAAGTAAAAATTGGCTCAACTCACTCCACTCTCTTAACCCACATCGCAGCTGTAGGGGGGTATAATGATTTAAAATGCAGGATCAATATGATGTTGTCCCTGATTGTTTCTGTTGAATTGTATGTCTTTCTTTTGTATGTTTTTAAATGTTCCATTTGTAAATATTTTTTTAATGTGTCTAAATTGTGTATGAAAACATGTTTAAATAGGGCACAGCCGTAAAAGAGATCCAGGTCTCAGTCTGTTATAATAAACGTTGCTGGTTTAACAAGGTATCTGGTAACCAGTGATGATTGCAATTTGGTTAAAATATAATTTATTCATCTTCTATAGCACTTTAATGAATAAATGAATCTCAAAACACTATAAATAAGCATAATTAAAACACAAACCTGCACAGTAGCTACATATGAATAGCCCAGTTCTGGATTACATGAAAATATGTATTATAAATTGTTTTCCTTTATCTCTGAATATCACACAGAGCCAATCATTACCCTCATAAATAATCAAACAATTTTCATATGTTACAGCATGCACTCAAGAATAAACAACACCAAACAGAATTGATCTTCTTGGATTTATTTTAACTGACATACATCTCATGCAAACAGTTCATAATCAACTATGAAATGTTGACTGTTACAATCATTAACAAATGTTATGGTATCTTAAACATTGTATATTTCCTTTTTTAATTAATAGGCCAATCAACATTTTTCATCTGGGATCATAGAATATATCAGATATTTCTATCTCTCAAAAAGTGTAAATTAACTCAACAAAAATACCAAAGGACAAATAATAAGCCTATATCTATCCGTCTCCTGAGCAGTTGGTTGTTATTCTGATAGTTAGTAAAGGTTAAAGGTCGTCTAGTAGTTAAGATTGTTGGGGTAAAAACATTTTTGCTGAAACTAGATCATAACAGTTGTACAAAAGTCTCATAACAATGAACATTACTATTTTGGGAGAAATGGAAGATACAGGAGTACTATATGTAATTCACTTCTTTTCTTCAGAACCATATTTGTCAAGCCCGGATCATCTCAACTACGCCTATTTTGAATCACATTGCAACCTAGAGAAATACCAAAATAATGTTACAAAATCCAGATGAAGCATTTGCTCTCATGCTGGGAATACATGACCGAAAAACAGTTAAACTTCTGCTATACAAACTCATTTTGTTAAGATGTAAAGTTCCTATATAATTCGTGCAGAACATGAGTTTTTCCCAACTAAATCTTTGCCTTTTTGTATTAATCTACTTCATGTTCCTGATTAGCAAAATTATGAAACTACATCACATGTTGCAATTTATTTTCCATTGATAGAATATAAGAGAACATGTTGCATAGTTCATAGCTTAACATTTAGCTCTCTTAGTGCATCTTCCTTTGTTATTGTCTTCCAATCGTCTGGAATTTTACCCAAGGATCCAAATCTGCACTTGTACCTTTTCTCTAGGTCTGACTGGAATGTACAGATGAACCACTTCCAGTAGCACTTTTCACTTCCATCTGCTGTGATTTTCCATTTGTCCAAGGGGTCGCCAGCCTCTTCGTATTTACTGAAGGGAATCGTTTTCCCAGATTTTGAGTGATAAAACCTCAAATTACTTCCTACTGCAGTGGTACAGAAATCGATGAAGGCTATGTCTGTGTCCTTGTATTGCACACCAGACAGTATCCCACAGCGATGGAACTCCATACTGTGGAGACCTGAATGATCAGGGATTGTGTTGGTGCAGATAGCTAGACAAAATGGACACTGCTCCCAGCATCCACTCAACTGTTTGCATAGAATTTCCCCTGCTCTCTGTATCATGTTTGTCATGTCAGACTTCCCAAAGTCTTGCTTTCCATTTTTCTGAATTTCTTCAAGGGAATTTATCATTTTTCCTTTGAAGAACCCAAACCTCTTTATGTCTTTCTTTTCGTACCCTCGTCCTTTTTCTTCAAGATCTTCTTTTTCTATGATTTTGAAATCTTCTCTTGATAATGTAATTTTCCTGCCGAGTTGTGAACACAGCTCATCTAACCACATTGAGGCGGTTCCGTTTTTCTCATTTACAGAATATGTTACCTCATCGCATGTCTTCAAAGTGTTATCAACAAGAGATGACAAGTTTGAAAGGAGCATTTTCTGTGTTCCCTTCGAGTCAAAACAGTTCACCTTTTCTTGTATGAATTTCTCATGGAAATGCTTAGGGGAGTTTATGTATGTCATGTAGTCATCAAACTTTCCATTGCGTGCAAGATAATCCAGAATGTGGTTTTCCAAGTTGGTCCTGTTACCATTGAAAGCAGGACAGTCACTTTTCATTTTATCAGCAATGTGCACACTTACATTTTCAGGTACAACCTTTAGGATTGCTGACTTAATGTGATTGCACAAGAAGTGGACGAAGAATTCGACAGAGGAGGCATTCTCACAAAAGCTCTTAAATATCTGAAAATAATCTTTTTTTTTGCTGTTAAGATAAGTGAGTATATCATTATTTTTCTTGAATGTGTTATGCATTCTCTGGAAGTGGTTCACTGCTTCAGAACAAGCAAAAATTGAAAGATCTACAACACAATCAATTGTGAGCTCAATGTTTGGATCATTTGAAAATTTGGCATTTTGTTTGATCAGATCCAAGATTTCATGAATGTGAGACTCATTGAAATCAATGTCTTTATTCTCCTTTTGTTTAATGTTTTTTTCAACATCTCCCAGGATTCTCCATGTGAGTTCTTCAGCTTTTTGTTTCAAATCATTTTTTGAGGGTGTCTTTGACAAAATTTTTCCCCAAAATCCTTGATTACATAGGACATATTCCTCTTTGAACTGAAATATCACCCTGTCGTTTTGTACCATTTCCATTATGTTTTTTACCTTTCTGAAGTGGTTGAGGAGAATGTTGTCAACCTTGGTCTTGATATCCACAGGCTTTTCCTGAGGCTTCTCTCCAGACACCTTGTCTTCCAATTCCCTCCATAAGATGTTAAATTGCTCCTTCATTTGTTGATCACTTAATTTGCTGTCCTTATCCTTCAACTTTTCTGCCAGAGATCTGCTTTTTGTTAACAATTCTGCCTCATATTCTGTCCTTTTCGAGTCTAATTGGGATTTAGAACGATTAATGTTGAGCATTTCCTCACATAGCTTGCATGTCTCATTAATAAGTTCATCCTTCAGGTTCTGGATTCTTAAATCAATGTTGGTCCTCCAGTTCACCAGGATCTGTGTATGTTCTTCATTCTTGAAATATGTCTCTATTTCTTCTGTGACGGTTTTGTAAATGTCATGGAAGTCCATTGTTAGCTGTGAAATTGACACATCAGTCACCAAGTGGCTTTTGATTTCATTTAGCCATCTCTGTTGTGTCTCTAGGGCATGTTTCCGCATTTTCCAGGACCAGTCTGCATAGTGATTCTCCAGCTTGTTGTACACCATGACCTCTAAGGTGTTTCTGAAACTGAAAATGAAGTTCTCTCTGCACAGCGCCTTCCAGAGGTCTTCAATTCTCAACTTGAATTCAGACAGCGTGGACAGTTTGCATTTAGTTTGCCACTGTTTTATGTGGAGTAGTTTGGTTTTGAGCTCCTGGACGTTTTGACTGTAGGATGGATTGGGAGGTGCCATTGGAGGATCTCCTTCCAGGAGGTTTTTCAAGTAAAACACTTGGGTGTTTATGTCAAATTGAATTATGTCACTGAAACATTGAGCTTCTCGATTTTCATCTTTGGCAGCTATGCGAGCAATTTCATTAAGTCTCTTTTCTAGAAGTCGTCTTCCCTCTTGGTTTTTATCATTTGCTGTAGTTTCGGCAACGTTCTGGTGGACAAATATGCAGCTTGGTTTTATGTTTAC